>WSYH01009174.1:0-26755 GCA_036426205.1 Ascaphus truei | reverse complement strand
ACATGACCACATCCCCCCCTGAAAGTTCCATTGGCTCGGGTTGACCGATCTACTGTATGGAAATGGTTGGTCTCATTTTTCCCTACAAAATTAGCACTTGTGCAATTTCTGCAATGCCAGGGCTCATGCCGTACTAGATACATTTTCAGGGCTTCTAAATATTAATTAGTACTCAATTTTGCTGTGGTTTCTTAAAAAAAAAAAACTGTTTAAAGGGGTATGTAACTAAAAGTCATCTATTTCTATATATCAAAGATGTTGACATGTGGAAAGCACAAGTTACATGTATTTTCTAACCATAAAGAACATTCATATTCATTGGAATATGAGGAAGAGGAACAATTATTGCAATCTTACAGCAATCAGATTGAAAAAATTAATTATTAGAAGTGCTGATATATTTAGATGTGGATTTTGGAATTTGCATTTCTCCAACATGCAATGTATGTTAATCTTACCATGCAATTTCCATTTTCAGCACTGAAACAGTAATACCTCTGCATTTCCTGTAAAAAAAATTGTATTCAATTTCAATTACCACTGTATTGCAAATCTACTGTATACATGTGATATATAGGGGCCTATCCTAGTAGCCTTCATAACCCACTTATCGAGACTTTTGCGCTATTATCGGGCAAAAATGACTACAGCGATTCAGAAAGCCTTGGTAAGTGAGCGGCAAAAGTATTAATCGCCATTTTCTGCTCTCGTCCAAAACACATCACCAAGTGAGCCACGATAAGCCCCTTATCGGCAGATTTTGAAATTCGTGTGTATTCTAGTAGCCTCGAAAAGCTTATCGAGGCTAAACGTGAGTTTTGAATGGTGATTTCCTCCCAAATTCCTCTCGCCAGAAAAAGTTAGCATGATGCGGGTGAGAAGCGTCTGAGGCAGCGGTCAGAGAGGGGCTTGGAGAAAAAAATGCATTTTTCCTGCAAAGGATTAATGCCGGGGGTCTCTCGGAGCTGATACCCATTAATATCAGCTCCGGAGACCCCCGGCATCAATCAGATGCAATAAAAATGCATTTACCGGGAACGTCATTAACTTTGCGGCTAAAGCAATGAAGGGGGTTAAAATAGGTATCATGTTTATTGTGGGTAGCAGGGGTGGGTGAAGGTGGTATTTGGCCCTTGGTGGGTGTTTAGGCCTTGCGGGGGCAGGGGGGTTGCAGGTGGAGTTAACCCCTTCATTACCTTAGCGGCTAATTCAGCTAAGGTAATTACGGGGTTAGCCTGTTCCGCTACCCACCCGGTAGGTATAAACATCCACCATGAGCCAAATGTCAACTTCACCCATCCTTGCTACCCACAATAAACATTCAAAAACATATCAACCCTACTACCAACCTCCTCTACCCCAACAACACATGCAGTACAGTAATGGGCAAAATGACTATGATCAAGATATGATATTAGCTCATTTGTCCATTCAAAATCAAACATTAGCCAGCCAGCATAAATAAAGTAAATAAAACTTCTAATTACCCCTGCCATCATGAAGGGCGTCTTCATCAACATACTGCTGCGGCAGAGTTTATTCGAGCATTTGCCCGTTCTCTGCCGCAGCAGTAGCCTGGCGCGCGCCCGAGAGTGACGGGCGCGCGCCGAAGCAGCGGAAGAGCGCCCTCCGATCGGGGCGCTCTCCCTACCGCTGCCGGGTCCGCCGGGTCCCCCGGAACCCCCTGCCGCTGTCCCGCGATCGCGGGACACCAGGGCTCCCTCGGGGAGCCCCTGGACACGCGTGCAGGGGGCGCACGCTCCCGATGACGCGTGACCGCGTGTCTATGACGCGCGGCACGCCGAGGGGCGGCCACTAGCAAGCCGGGAGATTTCCCGGCTTGCGGTACCGACCACACTTCAATAAAGTGTGTCGGTACTGTACACCATGTCCATGTCCTCCGTTGGCAGCAAGAGTACAAGAAAAAATACAATCTAATGGCCCCTAACCCCTTAATCACCTTAGCGGTTAATAATCTCTATTGTAATTTAAGGTTAACCCACACCCACCCACTTCCCACCCAGGAGGCCTAACCACCCACCATGGCACAAGTATCCCCACCCTCTACCCAATGATTGGCACAGTGGTACATCATACCCATATAATATGGACATGATTAGCCACTATAGCAGTCAATGGCCAACCAATGGGAAAAAAAATCATCAAGCACAACAATACACAACTATTAAAGAAATACACAAGCATCTATACACCACAACAATAAAACAACTACAACCTCAACTACACATCAATAAAATTATTCTAACACTAAAAGCGCAAACAAATAAGAAATATGTTTACCAAAATACTAGAATACAATTACTGTAAATACACATTCAAGAAATAAAACCACTAAACAATCCTAAAATGTAATAAAAATAAGTCATCCAAATACCAAACAATTTAGGGAAAACAATAAACAGAAATAGAAAAAATAACAATCAATTGTAAAAAGTATTTGCCAAAAAATGCATTGCCTGTCACTTTATTTATCTGTACCCTACAGATTAATACATTAGCAGTCAATGGGTAATGAAAAACATAAAAATTAATAAATACAATAAAAAAATAGACAATTACTGTACATACATTCAATATTTATCTTACCTTTAGAAGTCTTTACCCCATGAATCCCAGCGTTTCAGGTAGCTCTCGACCCGTGACATCATCCACTGCAATCCGACTCCATCCTCCTTCAAGATCATTCAAGAGCATTTTTTCTTGTGCCCCAATTTTATGTATTTACATTCTAATTTTGCTTATCAATTTTCTGTCCCTCTGAGGTATTGGTAATCGAGTGCTTCGTTTGGGATTCTTTTTTCTTCTTGTTGACACACATATACAAATACATATATATATATATATCTCTCTCTCTCTGACCCTCTCTCTCTCTCTGACCCTCTCTCTCTGTGACCCTCTCTCTCTCTGACCCTCTCTCTCTCTGACCCTCTCTCTCTCTCTCTCTCTTTGACTCTCTCTCTCTCTTTGACTCTCTCTCTTTGACTCTCTCTCTCTTTGACTCTCTCTCTCTGACTCTCTCTGACTATTGGACTCTCTTTGACTCTCTCTCTCTCTTTGACTCTCTCTCTGACTCTCACTCTCTCTCTCTGACCCTCTCTCTCTGACCCCCCCTCTCTCTCTTTGACTCTCTCTCTCTCTTTGACTCTCTGTCTCTCTCTCTTTGACTCTCTCTCTCTCTCTTTGACTCTCTCTCTCTCTCTCTTTGACTCTCTCTCTCTCTCTTTGACTCTCTCTCTCTCTTTGACTCTCTCTCTCTCTCTTTGACTCTCTCTCTCTGACTCTCTCTCTCTGACTCTCTCTCTGACTCTTGAACTCTCTCTCTCTCTGACTCTCTCTCACTCTCTCTCTCTCTCTCTCTCTCTGACTCTCTCTCTCTCCGACTCTCTCTCTCCGACTCTCTCTCTCCGACTCTCTCTCTCTCTCTGACTCTCTCTCTCTCTCTCTGACTCTCTCTCTCTCTGACTCTCTCTCTCTCTCTCTCTGACGCTCACCCTCTCTTACCCTCTCTCACCCTCTCTCTGTGTCTCACTCTGTGTCTCTCACCCACACTCTATGTCTGTCTCACACTCTGGATCTGGATATCTTATTTACCCTATATATCTTAACTGCCCTAACTACACAGAAATAACTTATACTGCTTTCTTCCAGATCTGACTCAAGCTTCACACGGAAGACATCGGAACCCCCCCTAACCCAGAAGACAGGTAGGGAACACATCCCCTCAAACTTATAACATTGCGGGAATGAGGTACCTGGACATTGAGGGACTGCGGATCAGGTAAGATCCCAGGCGGGATTGCTGCTTTAGATATTGTGAAGCGGCAAAGTCCAGACACTGGTTAAAGGGTTCAGGAAACTAGTCATTCACACCTGGCTTTTATTTGTACATCCAACCACACACACACACACACACACACACACACGTAACAAGGACTAATTGTAGTATAATGTAATACAATAAATACATTTATGTCAAAAACGAATGTTGTTCTTACTAGGAATTTATTAAATATTTTATTTATATATTTTATTTTAAAGCGGGGTTGGGGGCGGGACTAGGGGCGGAGTTGGGGGCGGGACTAGGTGGCGAGTAGATTTTTTGGTTCGGCGAGTAGATTTTTGGGTGATTTGTCAAGCACTGTATATATATATATTTTCAATGTAGATTTCCTATGTTTCTATCTGGACTAACATGGCTATTTCTAAATAATTCATTATGTTTCTATCCAAACTTATTTAATATCTTTACATACTGTACATCCCCTGAGAGGGTATTTAATGCATTGATTATATTACTTTTTAATGTACTTTCTTCATGCTTTTTCATGCTTCACGTGATTTGATCTGCTATTTTTGCTCTTCTTTTTTTGTGTGCTCCTATCTTACAGTATGTATATCTTATTTCAAACATTTTCTGCCACCGCGTGGTTATGTTGACTGAGGTTACTATTTAATATAATCCTTTTAATAATTTAACTGCTTAATGTGACATCACCAATGAGCTGTAAAGGAGCTGTAAAGGAGAATCTTCAACTTTTTCTTTATCATACTTACTGTATGTAACATGGTTAGTCAACTCTGCCTGTCTCTTCCACTGTCATGTATGGCCTTTGTAGTCTAGGCTGTGACAGGCCATTCTGTGGGCTTTTGACCCCCCTCATGCTCCTCTCTTAGTGACTGAAGAGTGGTGGTGACTCATGGCCTGTGTACAGCCTATTGGGTATAGGTACAGACCCTGAACGCGCCCCTTCTGGTTCTGCATGAGAGGCAGTGTAAATTTAGACAGACTGTTCCCCTCCTTCTAAGGAGTGAGAGGCAAAGCTTCTCCTCCTGGCTAGGAGAGAGAGACAAGCCAGTCCTCATGGCTGGCTCGGCCTGTAAGATCTGATGCTCCAGACTCAGACAGCAAGCACCATCCAGAGGCCTGGTATCCTCTGATTACCGTATGCACCGCTGTAAAGAAGATCTACAGTGAATGCTGAATAAAGATTTATTTTGCTTCATCATACTCCTGTTTGAGTGTCAGTCCCTGAGCAGGAGGGAAGAACTGTGCTTTAGTGGGGGACTGATCTCTGGACATCCTGGAGCCCACTACAACTAGAGGCGCTAAGTACCAAGAAGAACATCAAAAGCCTGTCCTGGTCTTCTCAACATCGCAGACGACACAGCTCTCCTGATCCTCACAGGTACGCTAGCACCACACCTTGTAGTAGAATAACATCTCCCAGAGGAAAAGGAGGGGGGGGGGAAGTGCTTTACTTATGTAACCCCTGGTATATGTATGTACCAAACACTCACACTGCCCCTGTCAGATTCTTAACAAGTGTGCACTGAACATGTGACTCATGATGGACATGGCAGCAGCCAATGACAAAGGCTGTGAGAGAGGAGGGACTTAGGAGAGAGGAGCCATTAAGAGGTTTGGCCAAGCATACAGAGGGGAGAACGGCTGGAGCCTGAGGGATCTCAGGACTCACAGTTTTTGACTGAGAGAGTTAGAGTGATCCACCAGAGTGAGCAGATGCTGGCTGGGGATCCACCACAGATGCAGAGTAAAGGGGTACTGAAGCATTTTGTGAAGTACAAGCCTGCTACATGGCTAAGAGCTTCAACTATGTGCCGGCACTATTACACAGGCCTTCAGACCCATGATTGGGTGGCCATAGAGAAAGACACAGACACACACCCGTGCAACGTTTATTGGGGAGTATTACATTTTCTATGTAATGTGAATACGGTTAATAATCTTTCTGTTGAGGATCATAGTGTACATGAGCAGCCAATTTTAATCACTTTATAAACACCATTGAAATATAAATATTTCTGTAGTCTGCCTCCCGTTTGTCTGACCTAGGACCAGAGGGGAATAACGTATCGGAGGAGATCTCAGGCCCCTAGCTCAGCTGTAGGTGTCAGTCTGCGGCAAATAAGAGGGGTTACATGTATAAATAGTTTTTATATTCAGTATAACATCCTATTGGCCATTCCATCTGCCTCCATCAGACCCTAGGTCAAATGTTCTGTCTCTAAACTTTGTGCCCTAAGTGCATCATTTTACACTTCACCATTCCACCAGTCATCAACATTATTCCGTATATTGGCCATACCTTTTGACCATCCAACTCCATTTGTGATATTATTCTTAAGACAATTAAAAGAGCATTGGCCCAGTACTGATCTCATTTTGTTGACTTATTAACAGTCATTTTGAGATCCTCAACCACATACAGTACGTTTATCATTACATTTATTTACTGTAGAAGTGCTTCCAAGAGGAAGGGAAGCATGGACAGTGGTTCATTGTAGAGTTTGTATTTTTATGTTATTTTATATGCATTGTAGGCTCTTATAGTAGCATCAAAAACAGCATAGAGAAAAACTAAGAGCCCTGATTAACTGTAGATATTGCTGTACAATGCAATTAATGGTTCTTAGAAGTTGTCTTTTTAGTGACATCAGATGATGTACTGTACACTTATTCTGCTGACTCTATGCTTTTACATTGGTACATAAATTCAGATATTTTTCTGTCTCTAAATGTGATAATAAGCTATATGGGGCTCATTAAAAAATAGAAAACAAAAAAAACCTTGGTGTGGAATACTCTGTAGCTACAACAATCATGGGTGGAATAAAATGTGAGATCTCAAGGCATACCAGAGTACAGATGGGCAATAAATTAAAATGATAATAATATTGCAATATTTAAAAATGATGGTAAGTCAATGTGGACATTTTTTATTATCATGGTATTGTCAGCAGCCATTGGACAGCTGGTGACTTGTAGTATAAGATTAGTGGCTTTAAAACAAACAAACAGAACACCCGATGTACGGGAAATGGTATAGCGGTCCCTCTACTTCCTGCCTTCCCTGTGGTTAGCAGCCCTTCTTCCTTACCTCGAGCATTGCTTTGCCCTGTGTTTACCCCATAAACCTACAGTAATTCTCTTCCATACCCCCATGTCTAATATTTAGGGATGGGGGAGGCTATTTTATTAATTTTAAAATTTAATTTATTTAAAAATACTTTTCAATTTGTTATAAATGTTGAAATGAAATACAGTATCTTCCATGTAATTTAATATTTATTATGTGAAAATGCTTTCAAATGAATTAAGTAATAAATGTGTTGTTCTGTTTTATTGTGTTTAGAGTTCTTTTCAATGAACACAAAATTATGTTCCCTGCACTCACAAATGACCAGTGAAAAACGTAATAAGCCAAACAGATGTAACCTGCAAATATAACACAAACCCCAAAGGGGTGTACAGTAAGTAACACCAAAGTGTGTAGTGTATGCGACAAGGAGGGAGCAGGAGAAACCAGGAAAGGGGACGGGTAGGGCTTGTGATGTCTCCAGAACCCGCTCCAGCGCCCCACGTGTTATTCGCATCCACCTCTGCGGCCTGTCTGGATCAGCGATCACACCGGCGAGATGACCTTACACTTTTATCCTCCCCTTCCCCGCCCCACCCCCCCTCCCTTTTTCCCCGGGATTTTCCCTCCCTCTGTTTTTCCTTTCCTACCCCTCCCTGGTTTCTCCCGCTCCCTCCTTGTCACATACACTACACAGTTTTGTTTTATTACACCCCTTTGGGGTTTGTATTCTAATTGTAGATTAAATTAGTTTGTCTTATTCCATTTTTCACTGGTCATTTGTAAGTGCTGGGAACATGATTGTGTGGAGGAAATAGGATTCCTCCTTGTTCCACGTTGCACTATTTATCTTATCTTAGCCCCTTATCTTAGCCGCATTGAGTGCTGTCTATTTTTGTGTTTGGTTACAGAGTTCTTTTCTCTGTTTCCTATTCAAAGTGTATTCATCACGATAAACATTGTAATCATGATACATTTTTTTATATTCCTGTTGTGGGAAATGTTTTGATATTGGCCAGCCCTAGTTAATCAGAGATTTCCTGTTCTGCATGTCACTGTATATTTGGAGGCGTTAGAACAGGTACTGTAGGAGTTCTTGGCCTTTCCTATACATATTCCTGCTTTAAATATTATTTAAAAGAAAATGGCTAAAGTTTGTAAAATTGATAAACATGTTCATCATATCCAGCTAAATCAGCAGACTAGATAAACTCACAACAGTTTAAAGGGGCACATTTATCATATATATTACTATTTTGTGCAATGTTAATTGATAACAGCGATAATCTCAGTTTATACATTTATTATTATAATATTACAAACATATTGAGTAAAGTTTGGATGATAGTTAAAAATAGAGAAGTAGGTAAATGTCTTTCTCATACTATCGTAAATGATATAAAATACTGTAGAAGCAAATAAGTGACATGAATTAAGGAATCCACGTAGAAAGAAAATCATACTTTATACCACCAACTATGAGTCAGATGGCCCCAGCTTCTTATTTACATTAAGAAGGGGAAAAAGAGCAAATTATAAAACATTGTGTGAGTATGAAAATAATCCATTACTCCACGCTGAGTTTAATGGTAACTCACATACAGCTGTAGAGTTAATTGCTTGTCACCACTGTAAAGTGACACATTATCTTGCTTAGAAATTTTTAGAGGATTTAGTGTAAATACATAACCTTGAGAGGCAAAAGAAATGTGATTATCTTTCTACAACATTAATTGAGTTCTTGCTTTGAAAAAATCTGGTGCAGGTTTTTGTTTAGATCTGGTTTGCTCAGTTTCACTGTTGGAAGACTTTGATAAATAACTACTTTTATGTCTTACACGCATATCACATTAGAATAACCGTGATTTGGAGTAACTTTAAGTCAGCTACTATTGTCCAGAAATAGTAACTTCTGATGACAGCACAAATAATAGCTATGCTTGTCACAGAAAACATTTCTGCAATATTAGTACCTAATAACATACTAGAGTATGAACATTTTACCCAAAAATTGCATACAGGTACTATAGAGACACTAAAGATTAGTGTTACATAAGTTCAGGTATCAAAACCATCCATTATGAATGCAGGAGCAGAGATAACTTTTTGACATTGCAGGTTAATCATGTTAAGAAACACATTACACAACTAATTAAAAGTTACAGACTGGTTAGTGACTGACATAGTATTAACTTCTGTTTAATGACTAGGCATATGACTCACTGTGTGTTGGGTGGGCTGTCGTCTTAGTAGATGTAGGCTTAATAAGTAACCTTATGTGGCTTTGTATAATTAACTTTCAGATTTATAGTATAGCTAGTGACTAGATACTGTACCTGCATAGAAGAAGTATTAGGCAAAACCTATATCCCCGTAACACCTACCCACATAACACACCCCCTAGCCCCATCCCCCCAACAAACCTACCCCCCCTTCTACAGAACTGGCCATTGGCCCTACTAGTCAACGTAATATAAAAACAAGTTATAATTACATCACAAACAAGTAAGTATTATAAGATATTATTGCACAAAGTGTTAAAGGATCATACTCACATACAGTATAAACACTTTGAACAAATATCAGTGATATGTTTAATAAGTTAAATCTTGGCAAATGATCACGTTGTGAAACAATGTTTAATAATGCAATTATTGACATCTAAATTTAAGTTAACCTGTTATATGCTTGAAGTTTAATTTTTTGAAACTCTGAAAAATTAATGTTAACAAAATTATGTTACTATAAATTTTTAAGCATCTTTCATCTACTTTTGAACCATTTTAACATTCTATATTACAGTCATTAGCATATATGCCAACATTTACTCTGTGGAAATGTGGAGATTTAGCTCCTTCCAGATGATAATGTTGACTCTGGTCCTTGTCAGTAGCCCCGCCCCAAAATATAATTATCCCACCCCGTCCCTGGCCATTGTACAACACAATGTCTCCTTGGAGCCCCCGTCCTCCTGTGCTACTGGTACTAGACAGGTCTTATCTGTCACTTGGAGATAGTTTAGACTTGCCTGGCATCCTCAGAGAGTTGTATGGAGAGGTTGATCTATTAATTTTTCCATACACTACAGCCAATTGGGAGATATAGGGGATTAAGATGGTGGAAGGATATTGAACCCCAAATCATGAGAATCCCTCCTAAATTGGGAGGAATGGTATGTATACACTACAGTTGGCTACTATGGTGAGCCTACACCTTTCATATTGATTTCCGAAGTCCTGAAGGTTACAATTCATGTCACATCTCTGAATCAAATCTTGTCTGTCACACAGAAGTGTATGCAAATGAATTCTATTTTGACACAATGTTTTTGTACTGAGAAATCATATTAAATACGGCAATTTTTCACTTTTCTTATTACTATATACTGTATTGATCAATCAGATTGTGAATTACAGATTTGCACTTTAGTGAATAGGTCAATTTGTCTAATTGATATGAAGGAATGGAACTGGGGGGCTGCCTAGATTGAATATATTAGTGATCACTACAAATAGAGGATCTGACCTTATGTGGAATAATAAAATAAAGCAAAATATACTGGCCCGAGTTCCTGCTGCTGCTTCCCCGCAAAAGAAAGATTCCTCATATGAAAATAGTGTACACGTGTGGTGAGCGCAAAAACAAGAACAGAAAAGCACAATCAGTAGTAGTCACAATAGGCTCAATAGGGAATAGAGGGCGGGAGTGGCAGGGGGGTGGTGGATGTAAATGACCAAATAATGTTCACAGCACTCACACGGCCATGTGTGAGCAACAACCCATAATGGGAAGTGTCTTCTCTGTGAAGTTTTCTTCTCTTTTTCTCCTCCAACCAAGACCGTGGTAATCTCAGGGAATAGAGAAAAAAACAGTATCGTTGCACATAGGGACTTGTGGTGTAATAATAAATGCCAATAATAACAATAATAAATATCTACACTCACATGGCCATATGTGAGTGAAGAGCACTCAGAGAATCCCCAGCCACATATGTCGTGGTACACGGTGGGTCATCAGGTGTCACTCGTTCAGCAGCATACAGATGCGGATGGCAGAAATAGATTCAATGAAGTTTAATAAAACAATAAAAATAACAATGACGTGCCAAATAGGAGAGGCACTTACATAAAAACAGTGGAGTGGAGAATGAACAGGCAGACTCATAGCAACTTCCCTCAGCACTCTGCCTGGAATGAATCCTCCCTTCCGCGTCCGGTTGGCAAGGTCACGAGCAGCTACTTCGTTCAGCTACGGTGGCTGCCTGCTCTCAAAAGACCTCCGCAGAGAGGAGCACTCCCTTGATAAAGGTGCTGCTTTAAGGACCGAAACGTCGGTGTATGTGCCAGTTTCCTATAATAAAATATTGATATCATTACTGAGTGTGCTGTCTCTTCCTTGCCGTGTGGCCCTGGGACTCTGGATCTGCCTGTTTTAGATTACGTTTGTATTTGGTTCATCCCCTATGAAAGCAGCCCCCTTTCCCAGCTTGGAATTTTATCAAGTGGATGATCAAAGGGATTGGTTCTATTAATTTTTAATTGGTATTATTTAATGTTTGTTTGTCTGTGTTCTTATGCTCTTTTGTTTGTTGTGTGATAGGTAATTTGTAGTGGTCTATTTATTATTGTTATTGTATATTCAATTTGATTGCTGAAAGTATTTTTATTAACATCATTAATAGTACTAGTTTAATATCTGTTTGTCACATGGCGCTGCTTGTTATTTTTGTGTGTGTATATATATATATATATATATATATATATATATATATATATATATATATATATATATATATATCTTTGCATTATGCCCACAGACACAGTGACTCAATGCATCTAATTTATTCTGACCCATAACTACTTCCCATTTGGAAATTACACATACCTCCAGACAATCGGGATTGCTATGGGCACTTGGATGGTGCCACAGTATGCCAATCTCTTCTGCGCAAAATTAGAAAGTGACTTTCTTTCCACCTGCCACTTGAAACCCCTTACATACCTTTGGTACATCGATGACATCCTCCTGATTTGGAGCTCTGGTGAACAGGATCTCCTACAGTTCCATGAGAACTTCAATACATTCCACCCAATCATTAACCTTAAACTCACCCATTCCCCAGACGAAGTATATTTCCTAGACACCACCATTACTATAAAGAACGACCAACTACAGACTTTGTATAATGCAAACTTACAGACAGATCCAGCTATTTGATGGACAACAGCTTCCCCCCGACACACACTAAGCATTCAATCATCTACAGTCAAGCCATACGATACTACCGGCTTTGCTCTGACACAGCAGACAGAGGCCACAGGATTACAGTCTTGAGATCGGATTTCATAAACCATGGATATAACCACAGAATTGAACACCAGCAAATCCACAAAGTCACCAGAATACCAAAAAGTGATCTCCTTCACTACAGACAGAAAGAGACAAGTGACAGGCTACATTTGGTGGTCACATATAACCCATACCTAGAAGCCCTACACTAAGCAAGATCACCAGGGAACTACAACCCATTCTCCAGGAAGATACAAGACTGCAAATGGTCTTCCCTGAAACACCCTTATTATCCTACAGACATCCTCATAATCTCAAGAAAATGATGGTGAGGAGTAAAGTATTCAACAGTACAATTGAGTGCGGGACAAGACCATGCCAGGACGCAACATGCAAAACCTGTGCAATGCTCCACACAGCGGGCACAATACGAATACCACACAGAAATTTGCAGTACAAAATCAGAGGAAGGTTCACCTGTTCCTCCAGCAATGTCGTGTACCTCATCATGCGCATGAAATGCAAACGGGGCTGCTACTACATAGGTGAGATGGGACAGGGGCTAAACAAGAGAATGAAGAATATAGAGAGACTGGCGCACAGCCAAAGAAGTGGGTCCCAGGGTTGAATGATAAATATTCCTTTATTGTTCCATACAGCAAACGGAGTTGAACCCCCTCCTACGCATTTCATGTACACCCGTACACTTTATCAAGGAGTATACATTGAACCTATAAAAGGTTCTTTAAATGCCCTGCCTGTGGCCCAAATTCACGCCAAAACCGGCAGCACGCGGATGCCTCAATGGAGCGTCAGCATCTCCATATGACTGCCACTCTACCCTGAACGCGACGAGGCAATGCACCAACAGAAAGAGACATCCCTGGCCGTGCCCCCTGGAGGATGTCAGACCGCGCAGCTCAAGGTACGTTCGGTCTGTGACGCATTAGGGACGGGGCAGACAACCACCAGCTCCTCCCACAAATACCAATGAGAGGAAGCAGGACGCTCGCCGCCCCAGATACGTCCGCCCCCCCCACAAACGGGAAACCGCGGGTACCTAGCAAATGCCCATCTGCATTGCTGCAAATGCCCACAGTCACGAACCGAGAGAGAGACAATCAAAAGGAGATCAGTGAACACGCCATCGGTCCGGCACCACTGGAACACAAACAGTGCAACAACAATTATACAAGAAAAAGGGAATATACATAAACACAAATTATTAAAAACAAATTAAAAACAACAATGTGTCATCTATTGTTTGTATAAGTTCTATCAGCATATCAAAATAAGAATCATTGAACAGAACCTTGTTAATCCTCTTAGGATACTGGACAGTAATGGGAAAACAAGGATAAAGGAGGGGAAAGGGGGGGGGGGGGAAAAGGGAGGGGGGGGGAAAGGGGGGGGGGGGGGAAAGGGGAGGGGGGAGAAAGGGGAGGGGGGGGGAAGTGGGTTGAGGGGGGAAGGGAAAGAGAAGGGGGCAGGGGAGGGAAGAAGGAAAAGAATATGAACACAAACAATGGAAATGGATGAATGAAAAAACAGAGAACACAAGGGACAAAAAATGAGAGAAGCAGTAGAGATAAACCCACAGGCCAATGATAAAACAAAAACACAATTACCAATAATCAATAATTACCAATAATATAATAAATATTTAATTTTTTGGTAGGATATCTTTGAGTGACTACAAGGTACAGTACAAGTTAGGGCAAGATGCAAAACTAGACACGGAAATAGAAATAAGTTATCTTACCAATTGTACCAAAGAGCTCAACTACACAAATTGAAAGTCCATACATACATACAATGTATTAGTATATCATAAATGATGTGGACATATGCATGAAAACTCACAATAATGTCCTATCAATAGATGGTTTATACATCCCAAGATGCAATCTACAGCGATCCTTATTGTGGAAATCAATTTCCATAACCAAATATTAGTAATAATACTAATTTCATACGCTCATAATATATATTTTCTTTAACTGTGCACGCAATGTCTCTGTATATAATGTACACCTTGTTCATTTATGTAACTGTACTTGTAACCATGTATTATTTGTTTTACTCTGTGCCCAGGACATACTTGAAAACGAGAGGTAACTCTCAATGTATTACTTCCTGGTAAAATATTTTATAAATAAATAAATAAATAATGTTAGACCCTGATGGCAAGATTATCAATCCACATCTATACTAGGGATTCCCTAAGTATCAATCTAACAAACAAATTCCACAATAATGGGTCCAGAAATATATACACATTGGATCCAATCAATTAATAAATGAATATATAAAGAAATGGGCATGGTAAAACATATATGTATATATATTTATATGTATATACTTCATTGAAATTGAGATGTATACTACAATACCCATTTCTTTAAAAATAGACTGGGGATTTATTTGACAAAGAAAATACATATATGCAAGAAGTAAATTATTCACTTTAAGAACTCACTATTTTTAGAAAATCCACTCTCAAAGGACATTCAATCCCTAAGGAAATTACCCAGATTCCACTCTATGTTCATACCATCCGGAGATCTAGTTTTTAACAAAAATATCCATTTGGGGCGCATGCGCAACGGGAAGGTGAATGGCGGCTTAGTTGTTAGGCTCCGTTCCCACGGCGCATATAAAGCAATTAAAAACAGCAGACGTGCGAACGAGACAACAATTTTAAAGCGAAAGTGTCCCTAAAGCTACAGTGATGGCAACGGGCAAAACGTTGCGCAAAAAAAGCCAGCCGGTATCTACATATTTTAAAAGTAAGGATGCGGCAAAAGTGTGTAAACCGGAGACCCCGGCACTACCAGCCAGCTTAGACCCTGAGGTGAATACAATGAACGAGGAGCCAGAAGATCAGGAGATAATGAGACGCAAGGACATGAAAGAATTTTGCACACACATGAAAAAGTTCTTTAAGTCAGAATTGTGGGCCCTCAGAAAGGATGTCGATGCGGTGGGGGGAGCGGACGGATGCACTGGAGTCCAGATCCGATGAAACTAATATAGCCCTGACACAAACTCAGACCCAGGTAGGCACATTAAAAGAGCAGGTCAAATCTCAAGAAGGCAAAATGGAGGATGCCGAAAATAGAGATCCGAGATGTAATATCAGGCTGAGGGGGGTACCTGAATCTATTACCGATCCTGTGGAGTTCTCATCGAAGTGGCTTGAACACTTATTCCCAGATAAGACAGCTGGGGATCTCATACTGGACAGATGCCACCGTGCGTTAAGGGGGAGACCCCAGAAAGGTGACCCCCCCAGGGACATAGTGATTCGCTTTCATCACTACCACACTAAAGAAGAAACATGTAGAATCTCCAGAGAAGCTAAAATCATGGAGTTCGAACAGACCAAGTTTCAGGTTTACCAGGATCTGTCCCCTGTTACCCTAACCAAGAGACGAGCTCTGGCCCCCGTTACAAAAGCCCTGAGAGACCAAAATGTGCGGTACTGCTGGCTGTTCCCTTGTGCACTACTAGTGCTAAAAAATGGAGTGGCACATATCCTAAAAAACGAAGAAGACGACAAGGATTTCCACAAACGACTGGGTGTCTCAGGATCTGCACAAAGTCCCCCACGTCCGACGGCGGCCAAAGATGGCATCCCTACACCCACGTGGAACAAAGTGGGGACCGCTCGTGAAGATGACAGATCTACGGGGGGGGGGGGCTATGGGAGAGGGCCGTGGCAGAGACCGCTGGTATAGCGGAGGGCGCAGGGGGAGACGAATGAAGAGGGAGGAGGCAAAACATGAGGGAGTGCATGGGTTTTTGCCTCGCGGAATTAGGGGCTACAGGAGAGGGTTATAGGGCCTGTTGAGCCCATGCGAGAGGTCCAGAATCAAAGTTTTTCCTGATATGTCCTTGTGGTACGGAGATGGAGGGGACACGGTGGGGGGTGGGGTTGGGGTCTCCCTGTTCTCTATTCTCCTAAATACTGCAATAGTGGCTGGGTTGTGTTGTAACACATAACATCCGAGTATCCTACACTGTCCCTACTATTTCCACATAGGTAACGGTTAATAATTGTAAATAATGACAGTTAAGAGTCCAGAATTAATTACTGTTATTAGCAGCTCAATGAATTAATGTAGATAAACAGAGGGTTCAATAAATTAAAGAAATTACAAATTAAAATGTGGCAAGAAACATACTGATGAAATACGCAATAAAGTGAGTTGATTAGATAAGATTATAGATGGTAATGCAATGACGAATAAAAGATAACCCAAAAGTAGCTAATGTATTAATCAATAGGGTACTAGCTGATATTTGCAAATGAGTATAAGATTGGGGTAGATAAACTGCGAGGGATATTATCTGTAAATATGTACGTATATTATAAGAAGTGGAAGTTTGTAGAGAGATATATAAGGTCTTTATGGTATTCTCACAATGAGTTTGTAAATAAATTAATTGGTTAGATGTTGATCTGTAATAGATTTGTAGGAATTTCAAGGTAAATATTCAAAAGCCCAATAGTTTTTTGCTATAAAATCTGTCAATAATTTGGACCCAGACACTTACATAGAAGATTAGCGGATATAGAGTGACACATATCATGGGAAACAGATATCCACGGTTACTCCCCCCATCCTCAATATTATATATAACAGGACATAGGAACTTGGAGGTGTATATAACAGTAGTTCGCCAGCAACGGAGAAAGGGGTTTGCACACACAGCGTTGGGCTATAGAAAAGTTACTGTCAAGTATAATAACGTTACCATTAAGGTCGGGGTTACTTATTTTTGCTTGTGTTAATTATTTCTATTCCTGTTTCCAAGGGGTGAATTGCGGCAGTGTTGGGAATACTGCTAAAGTTAAAGCTGTGTAGTTCTCATTATAGTGTTATATGTTGAGCTGTTTGAAAGCTCTGCTGAAATGTAAAAAAACGAAATCGCACCGGTGGGATCACCCACGATGGCGTGCATGTGTTCTACGTTTCGGTCCCTGAAAAGAAGGGACTGCAGACAAGTCCCAGTGAGGTCAGGTCCCAGCAAGAAGGAGCGGCTCCTCTGTAGGACTGGGCCAGGTGACCATTCCCATGGGCGCAAGGGCTATGCTCGGGGGCTCCCGTTTCTCTGTTACTTTTTTTCAATTTTGTATTTGTTTTGTTTTTTTTTGTATGTAGGGAGTTTTCCTCCTTTTGTACTTTCCTATGTCTTGTCTTGTATTCCTTTTCCCCTCTCCCACCCCCCCCCCTCCCTTCCTCCCCCCCCCCCCCCCCCCGAGGAGAGAGATATCAGTCCTGGTGGGGCTTGGGTGCTCCTGAGCGTGGATGTACCACGGACATGGACCAACTCAGACCGAGAGAAGACGACTCTGGTGAGCTGATGGCCGACAAGTTGCTACTTTACACACACACTAAATGATGGCGCTAACGCTAATATCCCATAATGTAAAAGGCTTTAATAGCCCAATCAAAAGAAAGTTAGCTTTCTCTGATTATAAAAGAAAACAAGCAGATATATTACTACTACAAGAGACACATTTTAGCAAAAACAGTGCCCCTACATTCTTAGATAGGGATTTCTCCCAGGTCCACCTGTCTTCAGCGTCAGTTAAAAAACGGGGAGTGGCCATTTTATTTAGAAACAAGTTACCATTTGTCACTTAGACAACTAGGCGGGATGCTGATGGCCGCTATATCATCGTAGTGGGTACGATTTGTGGGCAGTGTATCACGCTGGCCTCTGTGTATGCCCCTTGTGAGCAGGACACGGCCTTCTTCGATAATTTCTTCAGGCTCTTGAATTCCACCGCTAAGGGGTGCGTTGTGCTCGCAGGGGATATCAATATGGTCATGCATCCACACCTGGATAGATCGGGGGGGGCGGGGGTAGGCTCGGATAACAAGAGAGCTGGACTCTCAATACGCAGGGGCCTTAAAGCCAACCAATTAACAGATATATGGAAAGAATTACACCGAGCAGACAGAGACTATACGTTCTACTCCCATCCGCATTGCTCGTACAGCAGAATCGATTACTTTTTTGTCTCCTGTCACCTGGTTCCTGTGGTCTCCCATGCTGGGATCCTTGATATTTCATGGTCTGACCACGCACTGATAGAGCTACAGTGCAACAATATTTGAGCCGATAGACCAGGGGCGAACTGGAAACTCACTGAATCAATTCTAAAAATTCCCGAGATCTGTGATGCTGTTGGTAACGAAATAGATCAGTTTTTCCAGATCAATCTAGGCTCTGTTAATTCCCAGTAAGTTCTATGGGAAGCTCATAAAGCGACATTACGAGGTACGCTAATTAGCATCACAGCTAGAAGGGAAAGGGTGGGGGAATGCCAACATTGCCACGCTCTAAACTAAATTACATTCCCTCTCCTCACTACATAAAAGAAGCCCAGACCCTCAAACTCTACAGGAAGTAAAAGACACTAAAATTGAGTTAAATATGCTATTAAACTCCAGGGCTGATAATTCACTGAGTTGGTCAAAGAGGAAATTTTATGAAAAAGCAAACAGGCCGGATACTATGCTGGCTCGTATGCTACGAGACAGGCAATCCAAATATAACATCCAAGCTATATGCTTAAAATTCGGTTCCACCACAGCCAACCCTAAGAAAATAGTAGAAGAATTCGGTTCGTTCTATGAATCTGTGTATAATGGAGAGAAGGTGGCCCATAATACTAAAACGAGCAGTGCTTTGAGAGATTTCCTAGCCAGCTCAAATCTAGAGAGATTGACGGACACAGATAGAGAGGCCCTGGGCACAGACTTCTCGATCGAAGAGGTATCTCAGGCCATTAAAGAACTTAAACCATCAAAGGCCCCCGGGCCAGATGGCTTTTCAGGGTTATACTATAAAAAAATTGTTAAATCACTCGCCCGAGGCTGCTCCAAGTGTTCAACGCGATTTTAGCGGGAGCTCCCATCCCTGGGGAGATGCTGCGGGCGTCTATATCTCTAATTCACAAGCCTGGTAAGGATCCGCTAGACTGCAAAAATTACAGGCCAATTTCATTAATTAACACCGATATTAAAATATATGCCAAATTACTGGCCAATAGACTTTGTCTCATCCTACCCAGACTTATATACCCAGATCAAGTCGGATTTATTAGGGGAAGGCAGGCAGCGGATAATACCTGACGATTTATTTATCTGTTAGAATTGGCTAATACAACCAACACTCAAATTATGTTGTTAAGTCTGGACGCAGAAAAGGCTTTTGATAGGATAGACTGGCCATATTTAAAGGAGACGCTTGCGGCATTTGGCTATGGGGATCGGATGAGTGGGGCGATTCCATCGCTGTAGTCCGGCCCTACTGCCAGGGTCATATATCAGGGCTACCCTTCACTGCCGTTTCAACTCAAAAGTGGCACGAGACAGGGGTGCCCACTATCTCCTCTCCTATTTGCCCTATGTATCGAACCACTGGCGGCACAAGTCAGAGGCAACACGGACATCTCGGGGTTAAACACGTATTCACAATCTCATAAAGCGGCCCTATACGCAGATGACATCCTCTTGATTATTACAAAACCCCTCACCTCCCTACCAAACTTATTTGATTTATTGGACAGATTCTCGAGGATCTCAGGGTTCAAAATAAACCAATCCAAATCTGAGGCTCTTAACATCAATCTCCCTAGACATACCGAAAAGCTACTACAACTAAATTTCAAATTTAATTAGCAACGGAAATATATCAAATACCTGGAAGTCCACATCACCAAAGATACCAAAGGTATATATAAGGCAAATTATCCCAACCTGATTCGGACTCTAAAATCGGACCTACACAAGTGGGCCTCCCAGAGAATATCATGGATAGGTAGGATACATAGCGTCAAAAAAGATATACCTCGCTCACAATTTTTTAGATACCTCCAGATCAGAGCATTTTACAATAAATTTGCCACTTACCCCCCTTTGACATCTTTCGAAAAGCTCTGTCTGGCAGAGACCGACACAAAGGGACTTACATCACAGTTATACGGGGAAGTGATCACTTCGGCTGTTCAGGGACAACAGACGCCCTCCTTCAGATCCCAGTGGGAGGCAGACTTGGGAGAGAACCTTGAGGATGAGGAGTGGAACGCTATATTCCTAGCAACTGCAAAGAGCTCCATCTGCACTACTCTCAAGGAGAACGCATATAAAGTCCTCATGAGATGGTACCTCACCCCGCTGAAATTATCTAGGTTCATGCCAGGATCCTCCCCGCTGTGCCCTTGGCTGTCGGGGGATCGGCAGACCTGTTACATATGCTGTGGTCCTACCCGCGGATCTCCTCAATATGGGAACAAATCAGAAATTGGATTCAGAGGATTTTTGACCTCACAATACCCCCAGACCCATGGCTGTTCCTTCTGAACAGATCTCTAACGGGTCTTACCAAAGCAAACAATAAACTAATTGCACATTTTGCAATAGCTACGCGGTGTGAGATTGCAGCACTATGGAAACGACCTGATATCCCAAGCATCCCAAAGATTCAGAATCGCATATGGTTTATATGCCAGATGGAAAAGTTGACAAGTTTAGTTAACGACACTGGCACCAATTTTCTAAAAGTCTGGACGCCCTGGTTGGCGCAGACAGACATCCCAGGGGTTGAGAGGGAATCGATTTGGCTATAATAGTAATAAGTGTGTCCTCCTTTGGAGGAGATAGCTCACCTCACCCCAGAATCAATAATAATAATTCGGGACTGCAGGTGATAGTCTCGACCAGCTTACAAGAAGAGATGGACCCTCTCCCCCACCTACCCAATCCATTCCCTTGCCCGCCTCTCCCTCCACCTCCTCCCCCCCCCTTTTTTTTATTAGTTGTTTTGTGCGTGCTATTATTTTACTATTTTAGTTTATTATTGTATTATTTGTACTATATACCAGAAGGTTCAGTTCAATATTTAGCTCATCGTGTTGCGTCCGACCGAATAGGACTCGAAAGGTTGGGTGATCTCGATGAGCCTGTTTCATATATTTAATTGTCTATCAGTCACACAACGAATTGTATTTTATACTATGTTGTACTATGATGTACTTTATACCTGTATCACACAATAAAAATTAAGCTACAAAAAAAAAATATCCATTTGGATTCCCTGAGATCCAACAAATTGATAAGGTCAACTTTCCTCTCCTTCGATTCTACATCCATGGTAACTAGCAATGTGTTGGATGGTAGTTGGTTGATGTTGTTACCATGGATGTAGAATCCCTTTACAGCAACATCCCCCACAAGGATGGTATTGAGGCATGCCTGCAATTCCTTACAACATCTCCCCTGGATCAGAAATACAGCGCTGATGTAATTACCAAACTGATAGAATACATTCTCACACACAACTACTTCAGCTTCAACAAGGAAATGTACCTACTGCACCGACACACTTTATTCGAGCAAATACCCAGTATGTACCTGGCAGATACCTGGAATGCGCCGCTCCTCACCTCTGACAAGCCCCGTTGCGTTTGCCTTCCCAGCCTGGGTTCATGCCTGGCTGACGGGCGGCTGATCTGTTAAATGATAATGATTAGGATTTAATAGGCTGCAATGCTTCGCGTGTCTACCAGATGGCATAAATTCATGAATTGTAATGCAGTATATATATATATACTGTGCAGTACTGCAGCCAGCGGGAATAAAATGCTTCAATCCCTGCCTGGAAAATACCTCAATGCACTCGGGCAGAAAACAGTCACAAACCTCAATACACCCGGGTATACCCGAATTCGTGGGACTAGCCGAGCTCGAATAAAGTGTGTCGCCAGTGTACAATTAATGTGGACTGTTATGGGTACCAAGATGGCAACACAATATGCCAATCTTTTCATGGCAAATCTTGAACAAAGATTCCTAACTACATGCCCCCACAAACCCTACAAATACTACAGATACATTAATGACCTGTTTATAATATGGACAGAGCGTGAAGGAAACCTAAAACAATTCCACAAGTCCCTGAACTCATTTCATCCATCAATTAAACTCAAAATGGATTATTTGGCAAACCTAGTAAATTTTCTAGATACAACAGTAACACTGAAAGATGGTAAACTACACACATCTGTATACAAGAAACTAACAGTTACCTCCACAACTCCAGCTTCCATCCCACTCATACCAAACAAGGTATCTTACACAGCCAGGCTATAAGATACCACCGCATATGCTCTGACACTGAAGACAGAAACAGGCATCTCACAACCCTGACCGAATCATTCAGACAGAAGGGATACAAACCAAAGACCATTGCCAAAACTATTATATCTGCACTAAAAGCCCCACGAGAACACCTGCATGAGAACACCATACAGACAGAAAGAACCTACCACACGCATACCACTAGTGGCCACATACAACCCTACCCTAGAGGGTATACGAAAAATAATCAAAGATCTGCAACCCATGCTGGCAAAGGATGCGACATTAAAAGAAATCTTTCCCAAACCTCCCATTCTTGCATTCCGGCAACCACCAAACCTCAAACAGAAATTAGTCAGCAGAAAACTTCACAACGATTTTAAAGACATGTATAATGGCACAAAACCGTGCAGCAACAAACGCTGCAAACTCTGCAAACACATTTGCCAAGATCCCACAGCCAGTCACAACCATAGAACATTCAATGTTAAAGGATCATACAGCTGCACATCCAGGAATATAGTGTATATGATTCAGTGCAACAAATGTGACCAAGGTTGCTACATTGGGGAAACCAGCAAAAAACTACAAGGCAGAATGAATATGCACAGACACTCCATACTCCACCACGAAGAAGGAAGATACTGCTCACCAGTGGGACATCATTTCTCACAGCCAGATCATTCCATAAATGATTTAAAAATCAAAATCCTCAATGGAATGTTTAAAATCACCCAAGAACGGAAAACATTTGAACTCAGAATGATAAGACTCTTTGACACCAAAACCAAAGGACTTAATGCAGACATGGGTTTTCTCACACCCTATCAAAATTGTTTGTAATCATCCTGCTTGCCTCTATTCTTATCCACACTTTATCTCCCCCCAAGCATCCCTCCCCACCTTTCCTTGTCACCATCCCCTGGCTTCAAACACTTTTAACACCCTACCTTAAGCTTGTCCTGTGACATAAATTGTTAGTCCAATAAAAAAGGTATCACCTAATACTGAAGAACTCATTTATTCTGCACTATCGCAACTGGACTAACACGGCTATTTTCTGCTTTATATATATATATATATATATATATTTAAAAACTTAGATTATCGTAGGACTATGATGCCCCCTATATTTAAATATGTAATAATCAGGAGAAACTTTGCACTATATTTGGATGTCCTGAGGTTTAAGTTAAGATGAGGAGAATTGCAGCAAATAAAGTTGAATACAGTTTCTCTGTAAACAAATTATTTATTGGTCATTTAAACTTGTAGCAAGTGTGCAGTTATGTTGCATAAATTATTTAACTCTGCTGCGCCAGCAGATGTGAAAGAGTTTTTACTATATATTACTTTTGAGTGGCAAAGAACAGTACAGGTAAAAAGAGTCATTTGCACCAAAGCATTTCTAAAAAATAAAAAAAATTGCTGTATCAAAATGTTTCTGTTTATGCTAATTTGTATGTCATTACCCAGGATCCCTGGCTTCAGTGGAAGCATTGTATGCTAAGAGACAAAGGGACAAAGGGAAAAGGCAGGTTTGTGGAGCTGCTTGGGACATGTGAATGTGCTCATGCGCAGTATTTTTATTTGCTGTTTAATTCATAATAACCTATGCTAGGTAAATTCCAATAACCTATACACCTGTTATATAAAACATTTCTGTAGTATTGCAAACACAGCTTAAACATGTTCTTCTGATGAGAATACATCTTCTGCATGCAGAATCAGTAATAAACCAGCTCCACTATTTTGTGCATGTATTTTTTTTTTTTAAATGACCATTGGAATACAACATGAGTTGATGCAGATTACACAACTCTCCTCCCCTTTCACAATGAGCAAATTGCAGTGTGCAGGTACAATTCTACAACATTTCTCCTACAATGCATCTAATGCAGATGTGCAGCAAAATGGAGCACCAACATATTCTTCAGGAATTCCTGGTATGCCAACATTAATTACTCTTTATCCAATAGAAAGCAACTTCTCAGTGAATGCACATTTTATTGCATACTGTATGATGTAGGACTGTAGGTATCATGACTTGCTACATGGGAAATATGGCAGAAAGGGAAGAGTTTGTTTGACTAAGTGATGGTTAAAATGGGCTCTGTATAACGATACACTGCCGTGTTATTACTTATGTGAGTGGGGAGAGGTATTTTACCACAGAAGAAATGTTGCTTTAACAGTTGCTTGAGTAATTTTTGTGATCATTATACTGAATATAAAAGCTAGAGTAAACAAGTGTTGATTTTCTTATGAGGCTGCCAGTAACATGTTGCATAACTCAAACAGTCAAATTGTACAGGGGAACTTTCATGGAAGAAAAGCATTGGTGATGAATACAGGTGATACACTTTTATCAAAAAGCAAGCTTCCAAAAGGGACACGTCAAACCTGAATTATTCTTGCAGATTTGTTCATTTCTGTAATATTATTTCTATGTAAATGTGCTATATGGCTTTGGAAAGAGAACACCATGATCCCTCTACATCAGTGACATAACTGTCACTTATCTGTATCCACTCCAAACACTGCAATATGACAACGTTTTGTGATAGAGGCTTAAACTAATATGCAGAATCACCTCTGCAAGTACTAGGGAATATTAAAGATTTTATCAGCCTGGCAGCTTTTCATCACAGTACTGAAGTGCAGTAAGAATAGGAGGCTAATCCCCGTTGTGGATCATAGCATTTTGTCATTTTCACACGCTACATCTGTCTGACCGAGCTGACTTAGAGAGTAATTACTGCTGAGATAAGTCATTTTTGGTATCTATGCAATTAATTCTCCCTATAAAAAGGGGGAAAGAGTCTGACACTTTAATAATGTTTAAGTATATATAATCTTTTCTTTTCTAATACTAATGTTCCTTAAGTGTAAGGGAGAAAGAGGATTTTAAAGTGTTTATAGTTCTTTTCTCATGCAAATTACCTATAGGCCTGTAATATTCATAAAGTAGCAAACGTAAAATTATGCTTTAACTTCAATTAGAATTTAGTGCAAGTAATGGTACACAATGCTGGTGAATATAGGTGATTATAATGCAGTTTTCTAGATTGAATAACAAATTATTGTTAGCAAGTTCCAATTAATAATACTGGGGCTAGTTAGAGCAAAGTAAGAAATCTTTTTAGGCATTTTGTTTTCATGTATTCATGTCAGGATGGTTCAAATGCCAAAGGAATTGAATCATCTTTACCACAATCATTTATTAAAGTTATAAAGCAGCAATTAGTGCTACTCAATATATTATTTTTTTTACCGGACCCCAGTATCCCCTACAGCCCTCCCTCGGTTTCCGCTGTGCTGACATTGGGCAAAGATATTTGCCAACAAAGCACAAAATAGCTACAGGTCAGAAAGCTGCAGAGTTATCAGGAAATTATGTTGTGACTTCCTGTTCGTGACCAGGTACAAAACTGGCACAAAACAAAATGCAAATATCTTGGGACATGTAAGGTTAAAAAAACTAAAATTTAATTTGAAGGGAGCACTGTTTGGGGATTGGTCTGTCACACAAAATTCTATTTAAAACAATAATTCAACAAAGTGAAATACAGTATATTGAAAAGGGTGATACAGTATAAGGAAACTACCTTCTTTCTATATGCTACTCTCTCTATGGGGCCTATTCACTAAACTTTGATAAATTCATTGCAAAATCAATCGAGTTGGCATGTTACATGTTCCTACCGAATGCTATGAAATTTGTGTAAAAACTGTATTCACTACGAAAAATTGAATGTTTTTAGCGTTTGATAAAAAAATGCCAAATCCCACGAGTTTGTATTTGCTTAATGAGCTAAATTAACTTAACGTTCCACTTTGCTCCTGCGGTCTGGAAGAGCTGCACAGAGAGAAGCTGCATTTCCCTGCACAGCTCTTACTTGTGATTGCACAGTATTTATTTTAATAACATAGGATTAAAGCAGGGGGTCTCTGGAGCTGAATCGTATTAATTTCACGTCCGGGGACCCCCTGCTTCCCAAGTTATAGGCCTTCATATGGGGCGCAGGTATCTCCTGCAAGTTTAAATTTCCCGATCACATGACGGGTGAGATGGAAACTTGCAGGAGATACCGGCACCCCCTGCAGATGCTGTACAATGGGAAGCAGGGGGTCCCAGGACCCAAAATTAATGAGCTTGACACACATTAATTACCTTGGTGGCAAGCCTTTAAGGCATTTAAAGGCATTTAAAGGGGATAAATAGCTTTACCCAGTTTGTTGGTGGTAGAGGGAGTGGGTGAAGTTTGTAGTTACCTCAGGGTGGGTGGTTAGGCCTCCTGGGAGGGTTGCAGGAATAGTTGGCCCCTTCATTACCTTCACGGTTACAACCGCAAAACTAATAAAGGGGTTAAACCCTCCAGCAAGGCCTAACCACCCACCCGTGGCAAT
>WSYH01009173.1:0-26756 GCA_036426205.1 Ascaphus truei | reverse complement strand
TGGTCCCCGGTGAACACTCCAGGAATCACTCGCACAATGTTGAAAGCACAGAGTCTTTTTAGTTTACTCCTGTCCGCCAGAGACGTAAATACTCAGACACACAATACAGATACACGATATGCCTCCTCCTCCTCCTCTCCCACCCTATCGTTCTCTGCAGGATGGTCTGAAGGGTATCTTTTCCCCTGCCTCCACCCGCACCAAGGGCGCTACGGGTGGGGCTAGCTCTTCCCTCACCACCCCTAAGCAGGGTGAGAGGCATGGATCCCCCCGTTAACTACTAGCCTACTCCTCAGAACCTAGCTACACTCCCTCTTACTATCTGACTGTCCAGCCAGACACTCCAACCTCCTCGGACCTCTTGGACAACTCACTAATGACTCCCTCCTCTCTCTGGCTTTAACTGAACTCTACTCCTTGGCGTAGAGCCGAACTGAACTACTGCAGAGCTCACAGGAACCGCTACTAATTTTGGTCAGCCCCGCCCCTCATGACATCACAAGACCTCCCCTCTGCCACAGAGCCGGCAGCAGATACGGCTTGTATTAATCAAGCAGGCATGGGCTTTGCAAGGGGGAATACCCATGATTACTACTGGGGCCGCCATTAACAGGTCTTACCACAGTAGTAGGAAGATTTAGTAGCCCATGCTTTTTATAGGGGCCTACACCTTATATTTTTCTATCTGACCGTGAGTGCTATCTATCATTTCTGTTTCTTGTCTTTGTGTTAAAGTACTGCACAATTGCCTGCGATTCAAAATTTCTTGTTTGTAAAGCAAGATTACCTATGGCCACGAGTCCCACATCATGCCACACCACTGTTAAATTGCATTAACCTATCCGTTATCATTGTAAAACGAAAGCTCCAGTCCCCGCTATGCAATGTGAAATTACTAATATGCCACTGGTTTAAGATATCCCATTGACAAGTAAAAAAATGTTTCCTCCTCAGAGGAACATGAGGGGCAGAAAGAATCCAGCTTGCTCTATATTTCTAGAATATTTCAACGTGTCGGCTGTTAAACACGTGTGGAACATAAACCTTGAGGAGGTTATTCATTACCCCTGCAATAGTTCCAGTCCTTTGGGATTCTCACACAGAAACTTCTATTGATTTCAGTGAGAGTTAGCGTGTAAAGTGGCTTAAATCTGCAGAACCGTAGCTTACTAATGAAACCCTCCAGAGCAGCAGCATGTCCCAACAGCCACCTACCTTTTATACCTTCCCCCTTCACAGGTGCGGTTCACTGGCGTGTGGCGCACAAAACTGTCCAACAAAGGAGTTCAGGCAAGTGGTCTGTTCATCGCGTCAAATAAAAAAACCACAGGTCGTACGTAAAATGAGGACAGTTCACACCGCGGAACTAGGTGTGGATCCCCCTGGAACAACTACTTTGTAAACAGGAGAACATCCTGGATGGATTGTTTCTGGTAAGTGAAGCTCATTAATAATCCCTACGTGAAGTTTTGCGCTTTGGCAGGTTCATTGTCCATATTTAATTCAAAAGACCAGGAAATCGAGTGGTCAACACCACACCACCGGAAACAACTTTTATTTTGGGTTAAAATTTAGGAGATTACACAACGCTTCACTCTCCAGGCATGTCTACTCAGGAAAGACTAAAGGACATCAACATGTACAGCTTGCATAGAAGGTGAAAGGGGTAATATGATGCAACTTTGAAATTCAACACGGACATTAACATGGCGCAGGAGGGATTGAAATGTATATCAGAGGAAGAGAGTCTTGAACAAGTGGTCGTGTTCTGAAAAGAGGGGAGGTCAGTGGGAATGTGAGAACCACGGAAAGGGTGATGGTTCATGTAATGGTTCCTCCCAACGGAGGTAGTTAGAGGCTGATACAGGTAAGGGATTAAAAAGATGTGAGCCAATCCTAATATGAAAGAAACCTGAAAGGATCTAATAGGTCAGGTTTTCACAATTGGGTGGGCTTTTTTCTTTGCGCCCTCCTGCCTGCTCTCCCCCCCCCCCCCCCTCTTACCTTCTCTCCGCATTGGCGTCGTCATTTGGCGTCACAACTGTCATTGGACGTCGCGTTGCATTTGAAATGACGCCGTGTTGTCCATGCGATGCGTCGCCAAGAGCAGGTAAGAGGCATTTACAGATGCCTCGCGTGCTCCCCCCGGCATTTATTTTAAATGTTGTGGGGGAGCGTGCGGGGCCTCTGTAAGCGCCGCACGACCCCCACCTCTCAGGAAATTTCTCACATCATCCGCCCCCCAATTGATCTGCCCTCATGTCTTTGTTTCTATGACAGTTTTTAGTTCCTATCTTTAGAATTTCAATGCATGAGATGAAGAATACATACATTTTACAGGCTAACAATTGCTCTGCCAAGAAGATCACAAAATACTGTGCTGCAATGTGTTCCCGGGCACCTTGGCATGAAGCCGCTGACCCCTTTTAATTTTCAAAAGAATTCACCATCAGACAAAAACCGATTGCAGACATTTATAAGAATGTCCCTTGGCTGAAACACACATGTCATGCCTGTGATAATATGTGGATTGGCATAAAGTGTATTCAAAGGCCTTGGCTTGTTTTGCTTTCAGATGAAACACACTACGTGGAGAGACCACAACCTGTGCTCCGTGGACGTGAGTGACAAAACCTAACTTCAGTAAGTGAGAAGCTTGCTACAGTAGCTTAGCAAACTCACTATGGCTAATCTTGGCCCTCACACAGGTTTCACATTCATTTATTGGGGAGGTGAGTCACCATCTTTTCTGGGACACCTTTTTTCTTACCCCAGTCTCCGAGTTGCCCGGAAAAGCAACATTCCCATTACGCCCCAGGTTGCCCACTATGACATCACAGAACATCTTGGAAACCCTGATATCACAGCAGGCCCCTGCGCCGCCCTCCCTCCCCTCCCACCTGAAGGGAGCATAGATCATTCTTATTGATATGGCGAGAGCTCAGATACTATCGAGTCCAACTTTCTTACGATTGCTACTCTCTTTGTTACTAGCACTTGGTAATTTAAATATTTTCGTTCTAGTATTATGAATCACCTTATGTGAACTTTATTATATTAATATATATATATATATATATATATTATAATATATAGAGCTTCTCTCTGGACCTTTTTCCATAAAAATTGAAGTTGAGGGAGTTATTAAATGAAGTGAGAGAGTGCCGATCAGGGGAAATAATCACAAGGAACTTCCATTACTTAATTTTGGAATTGTATCAATTTAATTGAAATAACTTTTAGCTCTTTTTGCCCATGTGCTTTGGCTTGTGAATTAGGGGAGTGATTAAAGGAGGAGTTACTTTTTCATTGTTCATCAGGGTAACTTTTTTCTGCCAACCTGAATTGCCTAACTTACGTACCAACATTTTAGGGTCTCAAAGGTCTTGAGAATATGAGATTTCATGTCTGGTTGGCATAGACACTCTCTTGGTTAAAATCTGTTTCATTACTCAGTTGCAGGATCTTTATCCTAAAACCCTTCTACATTGAAACACATAAAACCCACTTTCTTTGTGTGTCCTGACCCACCACTTTCATCAATCTCTCTTGACATTTTTATAGCTAAAGGCAAAAAAAAACTTTTAAAACTGCCTGATATATTTAAAAACTTTCTCAACTTCATTTCTATAATATTTAGATGAACACCATTTTCACTGTTGCTTCGGTGCCTACAACAATAAACGCTTGAATACAAAACGTTATTTTTAGTGCTTAGTTTTTGAGTGACAAATGAATATCTGTCATTTGCAACCTCCTAAACATAAAGTGGCTTTTTGGATCTTTCTCATTACAACTGTTCAAAAGATTAATCTGTAATTCTCGTTACTCGTTGTCAGACCCATGATATCTTCATCTTTAATAAATTACGCACTTCTGAAATACCTTCTTTGCAACACCCGCTGGCATTTGCAGTTCTTTTTCGGAAGTTCCTTTCAAGAAATTAGAATAGTGTTCATAGGGGGGTCTATAGTTGTGATTCTTAAAATGATTTTGCTCACATGCTATGATCATAAGATATACTTCCAGATGGTGTCATGCTTGCCTCAACATCTCCCAGCATGAATTAAATATCAATCCCATGTAGTCCAACAGGAGCCAATGCTAGCGGCATAAGATTTGTTTTTTCCCTATTTTCGGTTGAGATGGAAGTCTTAGCAGCACTTTCCCAGATATCAGACGACTTCCTCCCATTAGAGCTATGAAGATTTTTTTAGAGCGCCTTTTAGAAAAGACCATTCAGAAAATATATCGGGGTCAGGCTTCAGTGGAATCAATCTATTCGAATGCATAAATGTCCATAAGCTTTAAACAGACTTCAATAGACCCAAGGAAAAATGTCTTGGCTTCAGATGATACAAATGCTAAGAAGATACGTAGACCAGTCTCAACCATATATCTCTGCTGACTGGATAGAACAACATACAGTGCAGGTAGAATGAGATGAAGCCTTAACCTTCAGTGTGATGATGTAACTGAACGTACATACATATGAGGGAGAACCAATAATAAATAGAGGCTTCTGGGAGAGAATACATACCTCTGAGACCATACAAGAAACGAAAATTTTTCTAATCAGTGAATTTTAATAAATATGTTTCGGAAACTATTTAGAGCAATACTTGTAATTGTCCACTGCAGGACTGCACATCTAAAAAGCTGACAATGCAAAGTTATGCTGCAATTTCAATTTATACAATGTCCAAGTCCCCATTGAACATGTATAACAGTAGATCTTTCTTTGTATCTCCCCCACAGGACATAAGAAGAATTGAATTGCAGTTTAATTGCGTGGCTTACATAAATGCAGCCGAAATCTGCTGACGTTGGGTAAGGACTTCTGATGTCTTTTTGGACACTTCATTAACCTTTCATCAGTCAGCACGAGGTAGAGACAGGGGGCTGCCCTATTAAGCAGCTTAAAGTACATATTGGCCTGGTGTTCTCAAGACATCTAAGTGAAGACCAATAAACGGGGCTTGAAAAATTCCTGCGGGCTTCAGCTTTGGAAATAGAGGTACGCCCTTACCAAACCAATGTTTGTTTTTCAATGAAATATAATGGTGCACGATGAGTAGATAATTTGTATAAGGCAAACAGGAGCCATGTTTTTGAAGCATCACATGAAATAAGCTGGGATATTACATTTCACATGGCAGGCAGCCAGTGTCTAACAGAAAAGCTAAAAAACGAGTCCAAATCACTTTTTGTCCTTGGAATAGCTATAGAAAGGCATGCACTGAAGCCTCGTATCTTCTGCAGAATATGCACAAAAAATAGTCCTTGGGGGTGCCTGCTCTCACTCCCAGTGTGAACTGTAGTATCAGCAATCACTGAGGGTGACAACATATTTAACCAGTTGTCTGTTGTGTCTTCTACTGTTTCCTCCATGGTTCTATAATGATGAGCACAGCCAGTGCCTAATGTCTTATCAGTTTCTCTAAAACCAATAGGTACAGAAGGGCACTCTAATTGAGTATTCATTTGGGCCTTGAGCACACAATACCCACTCATTATTGTTATCCAAGTTGTTTTTTTTATTTATAATTAACCTCTGGAGCTGACCCGCGTTTCTCAATTCCCAGGTTCCAGAGAATCTATATTTAATGTGCCATTTTCATTTGTTTCCTTTTGGGTTAGCCGCCGGTTTAGCCTCACACTTGTGAGCCATTGGAAGCCGCAATATCATCAGTTGGCATGACATTACAGCTTTGGTTAGTACATGGCACCATTTGATGACTGTGAGATTCAGTAGCAGTTTGCTGTATGTGTATACAGTATTCTCTCTGAGTTTTGTCAGTCTCACTCCATGTCATCATGAGACTCTCCTCCAGGCCTTGCTTTCTAACACTATCCCATTTCATTCTGGTGTACAACAGTATATCTTTTATATGGAATTAGAGAACAGACTGGACCAAATCCTCCATGATGACTATGGAGTTAGTTTATACCAATATAGCACTCTGAATCATCTACAAATGGCAGCATGTTCATTTGAAGATGTGGTGGATTTTTTCCCTGGACATGAAGTTTATTTTATTACTATGTGGAGCCAGGTCAACCTGATGGCTAGTATTCTGCCCTTTTGTTTGGCAGTAAACCCCTGGTACAATCAGGTTGCTAGTAGTTTGATATGGGGTTTCCCCCTCCTTGGTACTGCACTTGAGTGACAGCGGAGGCGGTGACATCACCTGGGCATGACCAATCATGAGTCAGCAACTGCTGCCCTCCTCCTGGCTGTACTTAAGGGCAGTACCCGCCCAAATTCGGATGTCCTTCCCCCACTGAGGAAGGCAGGTCACACAGTGGTGATTTTCAAATTTGAGCGGAGCGCTGTGTGACTCGTGAACATGAAAAAGAAAATAAATATATAGAGTGCAGATGGTAACACAATGTGGTCTGAGTGTATGTACTCTCTGCAATAGTTGTACTCACAGATGACAATGTCAAAGATAGGCTATCAGAGACCCTTCTCTCTCTATTGGGAGCCCTTTAATGGATTCCCCCTCAGAGTGGTGTCTTGATACAGGAACTTATGGTGTAGGTAGTCAAATATTCTCCCAGGGGATATAGAAGTAAAAGAGAGAGCGCACAATGGAGTCTATAGTCTAAATTGTATTAGCAGCAGTGGATAAATATATGTATAATACACTCACATTTTGAAAAACAATAGTGTTCGAGGGAGAGGACAGCTGTAGTTGGAGAACGCCGTTTTCTCCAGGAGCGCGCGGAGCCCTTCCGCATACGTCACGAATACCCTCGTCACGTCCTGTGTCGTCTTGGGTCAGGGCGGAAGGGCTGCCTAGTTGTCCGTCTCCTGATGGTTTTGCCAGCACTTGTCTCCAATGATCTCCCCAGCTCAATCACCCTCCCCAGTGGATCGATTCTAACGCTTTTCGCTGTGGCTTCTTCAGGATCGAATAGTTACCCCATGGGTCCTCCCTTCTATATATAGTCCATCATCATTACAGAGGGCTAATCAGGGGGTCCTATCAGCCTGATTAGCCCTCTGTAAATTGATGTGGACTATATATAGAAGGGAGGCCCATGGGTTTAACTAATTCGATTCCTGAAGAGCCACAGCGAAACGCGTAGAATCGATCCACTGCGGGAGGTGATTGAGCTGGGGAGATCATTGGAGACAAGTGCTGGCAACCATCAGAGACGCACACTAGGCAGCCTCTTCCGCCCTGACCCAAGACGACACAGATGGACGAGGGTATTCGTGACGTATGCGGAAGGGCTCCGCCGCTCCTGGAGAAACCGGCGTTCTCCAACTACAGCTGTCCTCTCCCTCGAACAACTATTGTTTTTCAAAATGTAGTGTATTATACATATATTATCCACTGCTGCTAATACAATTTAGACTATACTACTCCATTGTGCGCTCTCTCTTTTACTCTATATACCCCTGGGAGAATATTTGACTACCTACACCATAAGCTTCCTGTATCAAGACACCACTCTGAGGGGAATCCATTAAAGGGCTCCCATCGAGAGAGAAGGTCTCTGATACGCCTATCTTTGACATTGTCATCTGTGAGTACAACTATTGCAGAGAGTACTACACTCAACCACCATTGTTGTACCATCTGCACTATTATATTTATTTTCTTTTTCATGTTCACGAGTCACACAGCGCTCCGCCAAATTTGAAAACCTGCACAAGACCCATCTGGACCTGGACAGAGTCCGCCTCAAGGGTGTAGAGCTGCTTTTTTATTGTCGTATTGCACATTATTATTCCTATTTTTACATATTGGTGAAGGTCACTAAACACTTTGTTTATCCATTGTAAATTGAACATCACTGTCACTTATATTGTATAAGTTATTCACTATTCACTTAGTTTGAGAAGCGCCCGTTTTTTATTTTTGTTTTCACACAGTGGTGAGGCTGAGATTGGGCCTTCTCCATTCTCCTCCCCTGAGGGAAGAGGGAGTGTGGACCATACCTCTGCCTCTGCTAGGGAGGTGGGGAAGAGCCACGACGGCTGCTGGGTGCCCTTGGCCTTTAGTGACGATCCAGGGACCATCCTTCAGTGATAGCCGTGAGACTGTATCAGGCAAAATCTCCGTTGTTCCTGTACTGTACAAAGAGTAATAAAACCGTTCCTGTTTGCATATACCTCTGCCTTGTGTGTGACCTTACTGGGGGGAGAGGTAATAGTTTTACCGTGGGAGATCACCTTCAGTTCCTGGAGCCTACGGCAGTGGAGGCAAAGCACGCTAAAGAGATATGTAGGGTATGAACCCCAGAAGCCTAGTTCTGTGTCCCCACTGCCACCGCGGACGATTCAGCCCTCCTGTTACCAGCAGGTATCATGCACCACACCGACCAGTAATGGCCAAATCTCTCCCACCGGGTGGGTTAAACACTGTTTACATATGTACAAAATCGTGTCCAGTTGTTTAAAGGTTATAAAAATACTGTGTGTGTATGTACAGCCGTTCCGTTCTATGGCCCCGCCGCAAAGCACAAATCTCCGCAAAGTGGAACTGGCGTTTTCGGAATGTGCGCAGTGCAATCTGGCAATTCCCCACCCCCCTTCTGCGCATGTGCAAGCTCCATTCGCCGCGCGCAACCTCCGTTCTGCGCATGCGCACCCTTTCAACCGAATGGGCAACCCCTCTTCCCCCGTTCGGCACATGCGCAGACATGGCGGCCTCCCTTCTCTCGGTACCGCCGTATCACGGATCGCCGAGAAGCGGGGCCTTCCTGTGTATATATAAAACGGAAGTAGCTGTGTTAGTCCAGTTGCGATAGTGCAGAATAAATGAGTATTCAGTATTAGGTGAAACCTTTTTATTTGGACTAACAATTTAGTCATAGGACAAGCTTTCGAGAGTTCTCCTCTCTTCCCCAGGTCAGTGATTCCAATCAGTATAACTGACCTGAGGAAGAGAGAGAACTCTCAGACGTGTCCTCTGAATATATTTATATGTATTGTATATGTATATTGTAATATATATATTAGCACTGAAAAGACTGCGCTTGTATGTCCAGTGATAACAAGTATTATTAATAGGATGTGGATCTAAAGGCCCTTGTACCTGGTGCTGATATCTAATATGCAATTCTGACAATAATGAATAGATCTATATTTACTGATTGTTTAAGATGTAGTTAACCAATAGTTAGTATAACCTGTGTAGCTGAATCAATAAAACAATGCTTGTGAATAAAAATATTAAATTATTATTCTCAGATATTATAAATCATATATTTACAAGTATTATGAAATAATATAAAAATGTGAAAAATGGAAAAATGGAAATAAATCAAAAATCAATATTTCTCAAAGTGTTTACATAATAAAAAATAATAAAAGAAAGTCCAAGATAAAAAAACAATACACTTTTGATCCACTGATTAAATGGTCCCATTGTTTGGTGCATAGAACAGGATGCTGGCAGCCTTCTTTGTGGGCACCACGACCCCCCCTCACAAACCTGCATAGAACAAAGAGAAGCGCCCGATCTGGTGCATTTATTTCTAAAATTGAATGTAATAAATTCCAAAGCTCACAAATTAAAACTCACTAACAGAAATAGTATATTGGTGTTTTATGAGATAAATACTCATGCCCCAATCCATCGCTGTAACTCCGCTCCTCTGCTCCACTCCTCCGAGCGTCTGACTGTCCGCCACGAGCCTCCGTCCAGCAGAAACTTGAAATTACAGCACCAACAGACCTTCTTCCATGAACAAACTTCTGATGTCTTTATGTCTGGGCAGGGTGTGAATTCAACGATACAGCGGGTATCCCTGGTACTTCAATGTACTGTAGGCGAACCGCACATAAAAAACCCTTGACATCAACAGCACCATGTGACCCTTCGTGTTTCCTCAGATATACTGATTTCTTCAGGAAGTAGCGGATAACCGCTGTATCATGAATTCGCTCCCTGCCTGGAACTAAAGACATCAGAAGTTTGTTCCTGAAGGAATGATCTGTCGGCTGCTGTACTGCAAAGTACTGAGTCCTCAAGACTCAAGCAGAATTATCATGCCCCAGACCTACCACCCTTCCAATATTACAAATAAGACACTTCCTCCGACCTACCTCCTAACCTAAAGAAATCAGAGGTGCCGACCCAGTAATTCGAAGCTCTCTGCAAGAAGCAGAGTATAAGAAAGGTCTAATAACAAGAACTTATGCAGGGATAGAAGCGACTGGAACACCCCGGTCCACAGATATGACCAAATGGGCCACTGACTTGGAGTTGAGATAGGTTGGGAAACATTTGGGATAACGCGGCCAAGACATCTGCACAAAAGAAAATATATATCTACCAATGTTTCTAACACCCTCAAGATTGAAGCAGGTCTTCCCAGAAACCTCGGATCAGTGTTAGAGAGGGTGCGGGCAGGTGGGAATATGGTCCACATTTGGTGGATTGCGCCGGGCATTACAGATATACTTGGTAAATATAAGGAAATTATCAACACTATTGATCTACTATACCATTGGACCCCCTGGTGTATGTACTAGCAAAGCTGAACGAGCAGCCAATAACCCGGCCAAACCCTAATCTCACATATACTCACGGCTGCTAGATGCGCAATAGCGCAGCCTGGAAATGACCATCCCCCTTCCAAACATTGGTCATAAACAGAGATGGGGAAGTAATGCTGCTGGAAAGACTCTCTGCCTCCCTCAGGCACACAAGTGAAAAGTTCCATAAGATCTGGGACCCATGGCTAGAAACTAAAACTTAGAAGCCACCAGGTGTATATACGAGAAATTAGCTACAGAAAGGGAAGTGAGATGGTACACACAATCCCTACCCTCCCCCCCCCCCCCAACCTCTCCAACTTCCAACTGTCATTGTTTTACTGTCTTGTTTTATATTTGTATGCAAAATAATCCCAAATAGACACAGAGCCGCTGGACGCCACAAAAAGAATGTCTTACACACTGTTATGCATACGTCTTGTTAAAATTTCAATTAAAAAACAACAACTCTGAATGATATTTTTAATGTATTATAATGTAACAAGCATTGTTTGTTTCTATAGGCAGCCATTTACAGTCACACATCCCCTTCCTCTTCGAAACTGTCACGTTGTGCTCGCCACAAACCAGGGTCGGACCGCGAGGCTGAGGTGGGTTGTAAAAGCACCGACCTTAGACCGCGCAGGCTGATCCGGACTGCGAAGTTCGTAGTCATACATAGCAGGATCAGGATTGGAAGACAGCATCGTCGTTGTACAAGCCAGGGTCAGGACAGGAGACGTCAGAATAAACATTGTCCAAGTAGGAGTTCGGCACCAGAGTCAGGAAAAGCCCCGCTTCACTTAGGAGTGCGGATGTGGCCTCTGCGCGGCGGCGACCATGGCCCATGGTACTGGTCTCAGGAGGTGGAAGACAGACCAGATTTACACACCGCCTAGCCGCACGGTTAAACCAGTGCTATACAGCGCAAGAGTCCTGAGCGGGCTAGGGAATCCTCTTAGCACGGCCTCTCTAGATTAGGGAAAGAGTAGGCCCCAGGAACCAGGAAGCTGTAGATACACAGGGAAACCTCCGCTTCATGCAGGAATCCGGAGACTGAAGGACGCAGGGGCGAAACCTCCGCTTCAGTGCAGGAATCCAGGAGGCTGAAGGACGCGGACGAAACCTCTGCTTCAGCACAGGAGAACAGGAGCTGAAGGACGCAGACGGAACCTCCGCTTCAGCACAGAAGAACCGCGGAGCTTGAAGGAAGCTGAAGGACGCAGGGCGGAACCTCCCTTCAGCACAGGAGAACAAGCAGGAGCTTGTGGCAGAACAGGTAGTGACATCCGGTAAGGACTATGCTCGGCAGGAGCATTGTGGGAAAGCAGTACTTAAAGGCCAGCGGGCCAACCCCCAGCGGGGTGTGAAGGTACTCTGCCCAATGAGTGAATGCAAGTCTAGGTTGCAGTGTATAGCCTGCACAGCTGCAGTAGATACCAGGGGATGTGTGTATAGCTTTTGGTGAGTGAATCCAGGCTGCAGCAAACATCAGGAGAGCTGTTCCAGAACTGCACCGTCGCAAGGGTAAGGCAACCAGTAAACCGCGGAGGCGGATTCCTTACAGTACCCCCCCCTTCCAACGCGAGACCTCCGGGCGAAAATGAGCATTTACTGCTGGAGGCATCAATTATATTCAACATGAGTTCTATGAAATACATATAAGGTAGATATAGAAAATATGCCTTCACATGCAATTAACACCTCTGACAGTGAAGGAGATAAGGGACTGATATGGACGAGAACATGTATAAAATGCAATTCAGATGAGCATTGATGCCTCCAGCAGTAAATGAGATGAAGTATGTTCACAGTAATCCACTCGGACTCACTTCAAGGTGGGGGAAGTCTCCGGCTTTAACTGTGACCCTGCTGATCCCATTCATGGAGAGTTCCAGTTCCCTTAGAGCAGGAAAGGTACGGAAAGCCTCTGGAAAAAAAAAACAACAGTCGTGCACTGATCAATTAAGCATCATGGCTCATTTGTACTTATAGGATAACGTATAGCTCATCCACTGCAATCAACCATATGGTATATTATTTGTGCAGTAAGATAGCTTATCATATAGCACCGCTTAGTAAATATGTTTACCAGTTCACATATAGCTTATAAGAAATATAGCAAGGGCATATTGTTTGCCTATCGGCGAAGATTCGGCTCGGGGGTTCACTGAATGGCTGTCAGTGCAGCAGAAGAGGACCAAAGATGCAAAGTTCTGTGGGGAAGATCATGTGACCAAGCAGTCACTAGATACAATTGGTGCACTGCTAGAGAGAGGGCAGGGCTCAAAAAGGGGTGTGCCAGAGCCTGTTTCTGTTAGGAATCCGCTCCGCGGTTTACTGGTTGCCTTACCTTGCAGACCGGTGCAGTTCTGGAACAGCTCTCCTGATGTTTGCTGCAGCCTGGATTCACTCACCAAAGCTATACACACTCCCTCTGGTATCTACTGCAGCTGTGCAGCCTATCACTGCAACCTAGACTTGCATTCACTCATTGGAGCAGTACCTTCACACCCCCGCTGGGGATTGGCCCGCTGGCCTTTAAGTACTGCTTTCCCACAATGCTCCCTGCCGAGCATAGTCCTTACCGGATGTCACTACCTGTTCTGCCACAAGCTCCTGCTTGTTCTCCTGTGCTGAAGCGGAGGTTCCGTCCTGCGTCCTTCAGCTTCCTTCAAGCTCCCGCTTGTTCTCCTGTGCTGAAGCGGAGGTTCCGCCCTGCGTCCTTCAGCTTCCTTCAAGCTCCCGCTTGTTCTTCTGTGCTGAAGCGGAGGTTCCGTCCTGCGTCCTTCAGCTTCCTGTTCTCCTGTGCTGAAGCAGAGGTTTCGTCCCTGCGTCCTTCAGCCTCCTGGATTCCTGCACTGAAGCGGAGGTTTCGCCCCTGCGTCCTTCAGTCTCCTGGATTCCTGCACTGAAGCGGAGGTTTCCCTGTGTATCTACAGCTTCCTGGTTCCTGGGGCCTACTCTTTCCCTAATCTAGAGAGGCCGTGCTACAGAGGATTCCCTAGCCCGCTCAGGACTCTTGCGCTGTAGCACTGGTTTAACCGTGCGGCTAGGCGGTGTGTAAATCTGGTCTGTCTTCCACCTCCTGAGACCAGTACCATGGGCCATGGTCGCCGCACGCGCAGAGGCCACATCCGCACTCCTAAGCTGAAGCGGGGCTTTCCTGACTCCCTGTTGCCGAACTCCTACTTGGACAATGTTTATTCTGACGTCTCCTGTCCTGACCCTGGCTTGTACAACGACGATGCTGTCTTCTCCAATCCTGATCCTGCTATGTATGACTACGAACTTCGCAGTCCGGATCAGCCTGCGCGGTCTAAGGTCGGTGCTTTTACAACCCCACCTCAGCCTCGCGGTCCGACCCTGGTTTGTGGCGAGCACAACCGTGACAGTTTCAGAAGAGGAAGGGGATGTGACTCTGTAAATGGCTGCTATAGAAACAAACAATGCTTGTTACATTATAATACATTAAAAATATCATTCAGAGTTGTTGTTTTTTTAATTGAAATTTTAACAAGACAGTATGCATAACAGTGTGTAAGACATTCTTTTTGTGGCGTCCAGCGGCTCTGTGTCTATTTGGGATTATTTTTTGCATACAAATAAAACAAGACAGTAAAACAATGACAGTTGGAAGTTGGGAGAGGTGGGGGGGGGGGGGGGGGGGGGGGGGGGGAGGGTAGGGATTGTGTGTACCATCTCACTTCCCTTATCTGTAGCTAATTTCTCGTTATATACACCTGGTGGCTCTCTAAGTTTTAGTTTCTAGCCATGGGTCCCAGATCTTATGGAACTTTTCACTTGTGTGCCTGAGGGAGGCAGAGAGTCTTTCCAGCAGCATTACTTCCCCATCTCTGTTTATGACCAATTGTTTGGAAGGGGGATGGTCATTTCCAGGCTGCCGCTATTGCGCATCTAGCAGCCGTGAGTATATGTGAGATTAGGCGTTTGGCCGGGTTATTGGCCTGCTCGTTCAGCTTTGCTAGTACATACACCAGGGGGTCCAATGGTATAGTTAGATCAATAGTGTCTGATAATTTCCTTTATATTTACCAAGTATATCTGTAATGCCCGGCAATCCCACCAAATGTGGACCATATTCCCACCTGCCCGCACCCTCTCTAACACTGATCCGAGGTTTCTGGGAAGACCTGCTTCAATCTTGAGGGTGTTAGAAACCATTGGTAGATATATATTTTCTTTTGTGCAGATGTCTTGGCCGCGTTATCCCAAATGTCTTCCCAACCTATCTCAACTCCCAAGTCAGTGGCCCATTTGGTCATATCTGTGGACCGGGGTGTTCCCAGTCGCTTCTATCCCTGCATAAGTTCTTGTTATTAGACCTTTCTTATACTCTGCTTCTTTGCAGAGAGCTTCGAATTTACTGAGTTCCGGCACCTCTGATTTCTTTAGGGTAGGAGGTAGGTCGGAGGAAGTGTCTTATTTGTAAGTATTGGAAGGGTGGTAGGTCTGGGGCATGATAATTCTGCTTGAGCTCTTGTAGACTCAGTACTTTGCAGTACAGCAGCCGACAGATCATTCCTTCAGGAACAAACTTCTGATGTCTTTAGTTCCAGGCAGGGAGCGAATTCAATGATACAGCGGTTATCCCTGCTACTTCCCTGAAGAAATCAGTATATCTGAGGAAACACGAAGGGTCACATGTGCTGTTGATGTCAAGGTGTTTTTATGTGCGGTTCGCCTACAGTACATTGAAGTACCAGGGATACCCGCTGTATCGTTGAATTCACACCCTGCCCAGAACTAAAGACATCAGAAGTTTGTTCATGGAAGAAGGATCTGTTGGCTGCTGTAATTTCAAGTTTCTGCTGGACGGAGGCTCGTGGCGGACAGTCAGACGCTCGGAGGAGTGGAGCAGAGGAGCGGAGTTACAGCGATTGGATTGGGGCATGAGTATTTATCTCATAAAACACCAATATACTATTTCTGTTAGTGAGTTTTAATTTGTGAGCTTTGGAATTTATTACATTCATATTTTAGAAATAATGCACCAAGATCGGGCGCTTTCTCTTTGTTCTATGCAGGTTTGTGAGGGGAGGTCGTTGTGCCCACAAAGAAGGCTGCCAGCATCCTGTTCTATGCACCAAACAATTGGGACCATTTAATCAGTGGACTCAAAAGTGTATGTTTTTTTTTATCTTGGACTTTCTTTTATTATTTTTTATTATGTAAACACTTTGAGAAATATTGATTTTTGATTTATTTCCATTTTTTCCATTTTTTCACATTTTTATATTATTTCATAATACTTGTAAATATATGATTTATAATATCTGAGAATAATAATTTAATATTATTTTTATCACAAGCATTGTTTTATTGATATCAGCTACACATGGTTATACTAACTATTGGTTAACTTTACATCTTAAACAATCAGTAAATATTAGATCTATTCATTATTGTCAGAATTGCATATTAGATATCAGCCCAGGTACAAGGGCCTTTAGATCCACATCCTATTAATAATTACTTGTTATCACTGGACATACAAGCGCAGTCTTTTCAGTGCTAATATATATATTACATATACATATACAATACATATACATATATTCAGAGGACACGCTCTTGAGAGTTCTCCTCTCTTCCTCAGGTCAGTGATACTGATTGGAATCACTGACCTGGGGAAGAGAGGAGAACTCTCGAAAGCTTGTCCTATGACATAAATTGTTAGTCCAAATAAAAAAGGTTTCACCTAATACTGAAGTACTCATTTATTCTGCACTATCGCAACTGGACTAACACAGCTACTTCCGTTTTATATATACACAGGAAGGCCCCGCTTCTCGGCGATCCGCTGATACGGCGGTACCGAGAAGGGAGCCGCCATGTCTGCGCATGTGCCGAACGGGGAAGTCAGGGGTTGCCCATTCGGTTGACAAGGGTGCGCATGCGCAGAACGGAGGTTGCGCGCGGCGAATGGAGCTTGCACATGCGCAGAAGGGGGGTGGGGAATTGCCAGATTGCACCTGCGCACATTCCGAAAATCGCCAGTTCCACTTTGCGGAGATTTGTGCTTTGCGGCGGGCCCATAGAACGGAACCTGCTGTACATACACACACAGTATTTTTATAACCTTTAAACAACTGGACCACGATTTTGTACATATGTAACAGTGTTTAACCCACCCGGTGGGAGATTTGGCCATTACTGGTCGTGTGGTGCATGATACCTGCTGGTAACAGGAGGGCTGAATCGTCCGCCGGTGGCAGTGGGGACACAGAACTAGGCTTCTGGGGTTCATACCCTACATATCTCTTTAGCAGTGCTTTGCCTCCATCTGCCGTAGGCTCCAGGAACTGAAGGTGATCTCCCACGGTATAACTATTACCTCTCCCCCCAGTAAGGTCACACACCAGGCAGGAGGTATATGCAAACAGGAACGGTTTATTACTCTTCTGTACAGTACAGGAACAACGGCAGATTTCTGCCTGATACAGTCTCACGGCTATCACTGAAGGATGGTCCCTGGATCGTCACTAAAGGCCAAGGGCACCCGCAGCCGTCGTGGCTCTTCCCCACCTCCCTAGCAGAGGCAGAGGTATGGTCCACACTCCCTCTTCCCTCCAGGGGAGAGAATTGGAGAAGGCCCAATCTCAGCCTCACCACTGTGTGAAAACAAAAATAAAAAACGGGCGCTTCTCAAACTAAGTGAATAGTGAATAATTATACAATATAAGTGACAGTGATGTTCAATTTACAATGGATAAACAAAATGTGTTTAGTGACCTTCACCAATATGTGAAAAATAGGAATAATAATGTGCAATACGACAATAGAAAAGCAGCTCTACACCCTTGAGGCGGACTGTCCAGGTCCAGATGGGTCTTGTGCAGGTTTTCAAATTTGAGCGGAGCGCTGTGTGACTCGTGAACATGAAAAGAAAATAAATATAATAGTGCAGATGGTACAACAATGGTGGTTGAGTGTAGTACTCTCTGCAATAGTTGTACTCACAGATGACAATGTCAAAGATAGGCGTATCAGAGCCCTTCTCTCTCGATGGGAGCCCTTTAATGGATTCCCCTCAGAGTGGTGTCTTGATACAGGAAGCTTATGGTGTAGGTAGTCAAATATTCTCCCAGGGGTATATAGAGTAAAAGAGAGAGCGCACAATGGAGTAGTATAGTCTAAATTGTATTAGCAGCAGTGGATAAATATATGTATAATACACTCACATTTTGAAAAACAATAGTGTTCGAGGGAGAGGACAGCTGTAGTTGGAGAACGCCGGTTTCTCCAGGAGCGGCGGAGCCCTTCCGCATACGTCACGAATACCTCGTCCATCTGTGTCGTCTGGGTCAGGGCGGAAGAGGCTGCCTAGTGTGCGTCTCTGATGGTTTGCCAGCACTTGTCTCCAATGATCTCCCCAGCTCAATCACCTCCCGCAGTGGATCGATTCTACGCGTTTCGCTGTGGCTTCTTCAGGAATCGAATTAGTTACCCCATGGGTCCTCCCTTCTATATATAGTCCATCATCAATTTACAGAGGGCTAATCAGCTGATAGGACCCCCTGATTAGCCCTCTGTAAATTGATGATGGACTATATATAGAAGGGAGGCACGGGTGTTTATTGTGTTGTTAATCTGGTCTGTCTTCCACCTCCTGAGACCAGTACCATGGGCCATGGTCGCGCACGCGCAGAGGCACACACACGCACTCCTAAGCTGAGCGGGGGCTTCCTGGACTCCCTGTTGCCGAACTCCTACTGGACAAGTTTATTCTGACGTCTCTGTCCTGACCCTGGCTTGTACAACGACGATGCTGTCTTCTCCAATCCTGATCCTGCTACGTATGACTACGAACTTCGCAATCCAGATCAGCCTGCGCGGGTCTAAGCGTCGGTGCTTTTACAACCCCACCTCAGCCTCGCGCCGACCCTGGTTTGTGGCGAGCACAACCGGACGGGACATATGCTGGCCCCACAAAACTCGGACCGCCCTGTGGTGAGGGTTGGTAAGTTTCTGTCTGAAAGCCTGTCCCGGCCTGTAAACCAGTCCCAGTCTGAATACCAGTTTCTATGTGAGATAATACCCTGATTGAAGATCTGATTGTGTTTGTAGGTTTAACCTTTGCAAAAATAAATGCCGTAATGATCTCTGATGAAGGTTTACCGCCTCAGGGACTTAAAACAATCGCTGGCCGCTTGTATTTGCTTCCTGGTTACCCTTTCAACCTGGGAATGTGTACCTTTGGAACTGGACGACGCCCAAAAGGAACCTCTTCCCTGGCCTTGTCCTTAGACATTTATATAGCACAAGAGGACCCTCTCCTCAGTTGGCTCATGCCCAAAAAACACTCCATATCTTTCCATGACATTGGACATTTGCATAAAGGACAGGATCCTCCCCCTCGCCAGCTTCGCTGCGTTGGCTGTATCCCTGGTCTACCACGGATCCTGCCCTGATTGTATGGCCCGGGTTCCCTGACACCAATGATATGTCTACGAACCCGACGATCAGTCCTGTGAGGTGTCCCCTGGAGGATACATATGTTTCTCACCCAAACCTAAGGTTCTAGTATCAGAGAATAAGTTCTGTAGTTCTCCTATTTCTAGCTCAGAAGCCCTTTCTCTAGGTCTTGAGGGTTTTCCAGCTTTACCCCTGCCGATCAGTCCTGTGAGGTTCCCCTGGAGAATACATATGTTACACTAATCAACATAAGGTTCACTATCAGAGAATAAGTCCCTTAGTTCCCTATTTCTAACTCCAAATCTGTCACTCCAGGTCTTGAGGGTTTCCAGCTTTAATCTCTGCTAGGCAGTCCTGTGCGCTTTCCCCTTCAGAGAAAGAATCCCTAATGTTCGTTCCCAGGGTCATTTCTGTATTAACCCTGTGGGGCAGCTCTTGAGTTTCCTTGGTAAATCCCTGTCTCTGTCAGCCATGGTCACGCCCCTAGCTCCAGAGGAGAGATTCCTGGTCTCTCTAATACAAGAGAGAAGATTACCTATGTTTACTTCAGGCACTGTCTGCATTAACCTGTAAATCTTGCTGCCTCCAAGTTAATGCCTTCGTTTTGCCTCAGAGAATGAGTCCACAAGTCAGACAGCAGAGGTTGCATTGAGGGATTCCCATAAACCGTACGGAAGTCCTTAGATATTCTTTGCTATAAATCCCTGCTTCAGCTCAAGTTTCCGCAGTTTCGCCACCGGAGGACTTCGGCTTAAAGTTCTGGTTCTGATAAATGTAGTCAGGAGTCAGGTTTTCCCTAAGCTTGGTCGCCAGAGTTCCTTCTCCCGGGTATTTCACTGAACCAGCGCTGTCGCCCACATAGCGGTGATCCCTGCTTCAGGCAATAGTTCCCACATTATGGAGTCTGCAGTAATTTCTGGTTTTCCAGACATTCCTTACCAAAATACCTACTTCAGAGACCAGTACCAGTTATGATTAATCCCCGTGTACTGTCTAAGTCTCCTCTTTAAGCTTAGGGTTTTAAAAGCATACAGTAGTCTGTATGTCCCTCTGGGGTTCATATTGTGTTTCCATTATGTTTTGCTCGCACGGTTTTCTCCCAAAAGTGACGCTTTTTCATATAGATTAGTAAAAAAGCCTGACACACTGTTTCCCTTTTCGCTGAATTGGGTCTTATAGTTTTGAAACTCTGAGAGGTAATGATTCTCCTTCTGATTTGAAGCTCTTCCTACAATGAGTATCCTGACTGGGGGTCCCCTGATTCTCTGTCCAGGCTAATTCTCCAGGGATCAGCATATCTGTGGTCACTCCCTTAGTACTGTCTGAGGTCACCATGCATATATTACAAGTCTTGGGGGTTTAAATCTGAGCTATTTAGCTGTCTGCCTTTGTGAAACCCAGTCCCTCAGTACTGTGTCTAAATATGCCCCAGGCAAACATGGGGTTACTCTGGGAGAGAAAGTAAAGCTCTGTCTTAAAGGGTATTTTTTCTCACATTCCAGCAAATCTAGAACCTCAGTAATTGTTTCTAAGTCACTTATCAATACATCTGATTTTTTCTCTAATCAAACCCAGACACCCTCACTATCGGGTAGGAGTCCTGTGATCAGAGATTTTGCACTAGAAAACACACCTATTCATGTTTTTGTCAGGTTAGGTACCCCCGGGTTAGGGCCATTGCAGTTTCGGAAAAGACTCCTTGTACTCCTAAGGTGCCTGTCATTAAGAGTTTTCATAGTTCATACTTGCTGCTTGTTGATTATCAGGTCCATGTCACGAGGTACAGACTTCAGCTTCTGATGTTAGCTTCCCTCCCACCACTACCCTTGCTCTGCCTTTTTCTCAAGCTACTGAATGAAAATTCCAAGGTATTCCTGATTCACTGACAATACTATCTTCCAATGAAGATTTCCCAGTATGTGGAGCGTCTACTGTTGTTGCTTCTCTGCTACTGATAAACCATGGTTTTGTCCCTCGGAATTTTCGGTTGCCCCGTTATTTCTCTCAGTTGGAAATACTCTGTACGTATCCCAAGATTTCGGTCCCTATGCCTGGTTTTATACTTGGCTTGTCACCTTCATACCAATACCGGGAGATGCTTCCAACCAGCCTATACCCTTACTAACCATTACCTGGGAGCCTTCTAGAGGAAAAATCCCTCACAAATTCCAACAAGCAGTGGTCAGCCAAGACTTTTTCTGTTACAAAGTTCCTCCTGGGTGTTTCGATCCAACATCAGGGCCGTGATCCTGGATTCCGGTTCCTTTATTAAAGACTAGGCTTTCAGTGGGGGTTCTTCTGCCAGTTTCTGCTCTGGGACTCTCTGGTTCTTCACCGCCCTGGATTTCCAAGACATTTTGCGAGGCGAGCCATGTACCAAGGATTGTTTCTTTCCATCAATCTCATATCCTAGAACGTTACTCACCAAAGAAACTGTTCGTTTACGGATGCCCTTTCCACTAAAGAATTTTAGGAACAACTCAATGTCCCAAGACCCATGGATGGTCTGTCTGGCCGCAGTTCTCACGGGGGGGGGGGGTACACTAAGGACTAACCACGAGTCTTGGACCACGACTCTAACCCCACTAGACGGTTAAGCACAATTCCGGTCCTCCAACTCTATGAGTTGCTCATTTTCGCCCGGAGGGTCTCGCGTTTGGAAGGGGGGGGTACTGTAAGGAATCCGCCTCCGCGGTTTACTGGTTGCCTTACTTGCAGGACGGTGCAGTTCTGGAACAGCTCTCCTGATGTTTGCTGCAGCTGGATTCACTCACCAAAAGTATACACACATCCCTCTGGTATCTACTGCAGCTGTGCAGGCTATCACTGCAACCTAGACTTGCATTCACTCATTGGAGCAGTACCTTCACACCCCGCTGGGGTGTTGGCCCGCTGGCCTTTAAGTACTGCTTTCCCACCAATGCCTCACTGCGAGCATAGTCCTTACCGGATGTCACTACCTGTTCTGCCAAAGCTCCTGCTTGTTCTCCTGTGCTGAAGCGGAGGTTCCGCCCTGCGTCCTTCAGCTTCCTTCAAGCTCCGCTGGTTCTTCTGTGCTGAAGCGGAGGTCCGTCTGCGTCCTTCAGCTCCTGTTCTCCTGTGCTGAAGCAGAGGTTTCGTCCAGCGTTCCTTCAGCCTCCTGGATTCCTGCACTGAAGCGGAGGTTTCGCCCCTGCGTCCTTCATCTCGGATTCCTGCATGAAGCGGAGGTTTCCCTGTGTATCTACAGCTTCCTGGTTCCTGGGGCCTACTCTTTCCCTAATCTAGAGAGGCCGTGCTCTAAGAGGATTCCCTAGCCCGCTCAGGACTCTTGCGCTGTATAGCACTGGTTTAACCGTGCGGCTAGGCGGGTGTGTAAATCTGGTCTGTCTTCCACCTCCTGAGACCAGTACCATGGGCCATGGTCGCCGCCGCGCAGAGGCCCAATCCGCACTCCTAAGTGAAGCGGGGCTTTCCTGACTCCTGTTGCCGAACTCCTACTTGGACAATGTTTATTCTGACGTCTCCTGTCCTGACCCTGGCTTGTACAACGACGATGCTGTTCTACCAATCCTGAATCCTGCTATGTAGACTACGAACTTCGCAGTCCGGATCAGCCTTGCGCGGTCTAAGGTCGGTGCTTTACAACCCACCTCAGCCTCGCGGTCCGACCCTGGTTTGTGGCGAGCACAACGTGACAGTTTCCGAAGAGGAAGGGGATGTGTGACTCTGTAAATGGCTGCCTATAGAAAACAAACAATGCTTGTTACATTATAATACATTAAAAATATCATTCAGAGTTGTTGTTTTTTAATTGAAATTTTTAACAAGACAGTATGCATAACAGTGTGTAAGACATTCTTTTTGGTGGGTCCAGCGGCTCTGTGTCTATTTGGGATTATTTTGTGCATACAAATATAAAACAAGACAGTAAAACAATGACAGTTGGAAGTTGGAGAGGTTGGGGGGGGGGGGGGAGGGTAGGGATTGTGTGTACCATCTCACTTCCCTTTTCTGTAGCTAATTTCTCGTATATACACCTGGTGGCTTTCTAAGTTTTAGTTTCTAGCCATGGGTCCCAGGATCTTATGGAACTTTTCACTTGTGTGCCTGAGGGAGGCAGAGAGTCTTTCCAGCAGCATTACTTCCCCATCCTGTTTATGACCAATGTTGGAAGGGGGATGGTCATTTCCAGGCTGCGCTATTGCGCATCTAGCAGCGTGAGTATATGTGAGATTAGGGTTTGGCGGGTTATTGGCTGCTCGTTCAGCTTGCTAGTACATACACCAGGGGGTCCAATGGTATAGTAGATCAATAGTGTTGATAATTTCCTTATATTTACAAGTATATCTGTAATGCCCGGCTGCAATCCACCAAATGTGGACCATATTCCCACCTGCCCGCACCCTCTTCTAACACTGATCCGAGGTTTCTGGGAAGACCTGCTTCAATCTTGAGGGTGTTAGAAACATTGGTAGATATATATTTTCTTTTGTGCAGATGTTTGGCCGCGTTATCCCAAATGTTTCCCAACCTATCTCAACTCCAAGTCAGTGGCCCATTTGGTCATATCTGTGGACCGGGTGTTCCCAGTCGCTTCTATCCCTGCATAAGTTCTTGTTATTAGACCTTTCTTATACTCTGCTTCTTGCAGAGAGCTTCGAATTTACTGGGTCCGGCACCTCTGATTTCTTTAGGTTAGGAGGTAGGTCGGAGGAAGGTCTTATTTGTAATATTGGAAGGGTGGTAGGTCTGGGGCATGATAATTCTGCTTGAGATCTTGTAGGACTCAGTACTTTGCAGTACAGCAGCCGACAGATCATTCCTTCAGGAACAAACTTCTGATGTCTTTAGTTCCAGGCAGGGAGCGAATTCAATGATACAGCGGTTATCCGCTACTTCCTGAAGAAATCAGTATATCTGAGGAAACACGAAGGGTCACATGTGCTGTTGATGTCAAGGGTTTTTTATGTGCGGTTTCGCCTACAGTACATTGAAGTACCAGGGATACCCGCTGTATCGTTGAATTCACACCCTGCCAGAACATAAAGACATCAGAAGTTTGTTCATGGAAGAAGGATCTGTTGGTGCTGTAATTTCAAGTTTCTGCTGGACGGAGGCTCGTGGCGGACAGTCAGAGCTCGGAGGAGTGGAGCAGAGGAGCGGAGTTACAGCGATTGGATTGGGGCATGAGTATTTATCTCATAAAACACCAATATACTATTTCTGTTAGTGAGTTTTAATTTGTGAGCTTTGGAATTTATTACAATTCATTTTAGAATAAAATGCACCAAGATCGGGCGCTTTCTCTTTGTTCTATGCAGGTTTGTGAGGGGGGGTCGTGTGTGCCCACAAAGAAGGCTGCCAGCATCCTGTTCTATGCACCAAACAATGGGACCATTTAATCAGTGGATCAAAAGTGTATTGTTTTTTTATCTTGGACTTTCTTTTATTATTTTTTATTATGTAAACACTTTGAGAAATATTGATTTTGATTTATTTCCATTTTTCCATTTTTCAACATTTTTATATTATTTCATAATACTTGTAAATATATGATTTATAATATCGAGAATAATAATTTAATATTTTTATTCACAAGCATGTTTTATTGATTCAGCTACACAGGTTATACTAACTATTGGTTAACGTACATCTAAACAATCAGTAAATATAGATCTATTCATTATTGTCAGAATGCATATTAGATATCAGCCCAGTACAAGGGCCTTAGATCCACATCCTATTAATAATACTTGTTATCACTGGACATACAAGCGCAGTCTTTTCAGTGCTAATATATATATTACATATACATATACAATACATATACAATATATTCAGAGGACACGCTTTGAGAGTTCTCTCTCTTCCTCAGGTCAGTGATACTGATTGGAATCACTGACCTGGGGAAGAGAGGAGAACTCTCGAAAGCTTGTCCTATGACTAAATTGTTAGTCCAAATAAAAAGGTTTCACCTAATACTGAAGTACTCATTTATTCTGCACTATCGCAACTGGACTAACACAGCTACTTCCGTTTTTATATATACACAGGAAGGCCCCGCTTCTCGGCGATCCGCTGATACGGCGGTACCGGAGAAGGGAGCCGCCATGTCTGCGCATGTGCCGAACGGGGGAAGGAGGGGTTGCCCATTCGGTTGAAGGGTGCGCATGCGCAGAACGGAGGTTGCGCGCGGCGAATGGAGCTTGCACATGCGCAGAAGGGGGGTGGGGAATTGCCAGATTGCACCTGCGCACATTCGAAAACGCCAGTTCCACTTTGCGGAGATTTGTGCTTTGCGGCGGGGCCATTAGAACGGAACGGCTGTACATACACACACAGTATTTTATAACCTTTAAACAACTGGACACGATTTTGTACATATGTAAACAGTGTTTAACCCACCCGGTGGAGAGATTTGGCCATTACTGGTCGGTGTGGTGCATGATACCTGCCTGGTAACAGGAGGGCTGAATCGTCCGACGGTGGCAGTGGGGACACAGAACTAGGCTTCTGGGGTTCATACCCTACATATCTCTTTAGCGTGCTTTGCCTCCACTGCCGTAGGCTCCAGGAACTGAAGGTGATCTCCCACGGTAGAAACTATTACCTCTCCCCCCAGTAAGGTCACCAACAGGCAGGAGGTATATGCAAACAGGAAACGTTTATTACTCTTTGTAAGTACAGGAACAACGGAAGATTTTGCCTGATTACAGTCTCACGGCTATCACTGAAGGATGGTCCCTGGATCGTCACTAAAGGCCAAGGGCACCCAGCAGCCGTCGTGGCTCTTCCCCACCTCCCTAGCAGAGGCAGAGGTAGGTCCACACTCCCTCTTCCCTCAGGGGAGAGAATGGAGAAGGCCCAATCTCAGCCTCACCACTGTTGAAAACAAAAATAAAAAACCGGGCGCTTTTCAAACTAAGTGAATAGTGAATAATTATACAATATAAGTGACAGTGATGTTCAATTTACATGGAAAACAAATGTGTTTAGTGACCTTCACCAATATGTAAAAATAGGAATAATAATGTGCAATACGACAATAAGAAAAGCAGCTCTACACCCTTGAGGCGGACTGTCCAGGTCCAGATGGGTCTTGTGCAGGTTTTCAAATTTGGCGGAGCGCTGTGTGACTCGTGAACATGAAAAGAAAATAAATATAATAGTGCAGATGGTACAACAATGGTGGTTGAGTGTAGTACTCTCTGCAATAGTTGTACTCACAGATGACAATGTCAAAGATAGGCGTATCAGAGCCCTTCTCTCTCTGATGGAGCCCTTTAATGGATTCCCCTCAGAGTGGTGTCTTGATACAGGAAGTTATGGTGTAGGTAGTCAAATATTCTCCCAGGGGTATATAGAGTAAAAGAGAGAGCGCACAATGGAGTAGTATAGTCTAAATTGTATTAGCAGCAGTGGATAATATATGTTAATACACTACATTTTGAAAAAAAAGTTGTTCGAGGGAGAGGACAGCTGTAGTTGGAGAACGCCGGTTTCTCCAGGAGCGGCGGAGCCCTTCCGCATACGTCACGAATACCTCGTCCAATCCTGTGTCGTCTTGGGTCAGGGCGGAAGAGGCTGCCTAGTGTGCGTCTCTGATGGTTGCCAGCACTTGTCTCCAATGATCTCCCCAGCTCAATCACCTCCCGCAGTGGATCGATTCTACGCGTTTCGCTGTGGCTCTTCAGGAATCGAATTAGTTAAACCCATGGGCCTCCCTTCTATATATAGTCCATCATCAATTTACAGAGGGCTAATCAGCTGATAGGACCCCCTGATTAGCCCTCTGTAATGATGATGGACTATATATAGAAGGGAGGACCCATGGCGG
>WSYH01009172.1:0-26773 GCA_036426205.1 Ascaphus truei | reverse complement strand
TGTACATGTGCAGAGGGTCTCCGGAGCAGAAACGTTTTGGTTTTAGGTCTGGGGACACCCTGCTTCCCAAGATACCGGCACCTCATAAAGGGGGCTGTATCTCGGGAAGCAGGGGGTCCCCAGACCTGAAACCAACGCGGTTCAGCTCCGGAGACCCCCTGCACATGTACACTTAGAATAAAAATATATTTTAAATAATTTTTAATGTGCCGATGTTTGCGCAGAGAGAGCAGCGGTTCTCTCTCTGCTGCAAACATATCTGGCCCCCCGGCCTATAGTATCATTGATGTGCATATACAGTACTGTATGTGTATGTTAGGGGTTATAGGGGTTGTTGTTATACAGTATATATATATATACATATACAAATATATACTGCATTACAATTCATGAATTTATGCCATCTGGCGGTCACGCGAAGCATTGCAGCCTAATATATCCTGAACCATTATTAATTAACACATCAACCGTGCGTCTGCCGTGTAATGTGCCTGGCTGGGAAGGCAAAAGGAGCCCGGCATGCTCCGGGTGAACAGCGTGGCATTCCAGGAACATGCCAGGTACAAACCGGTGATTACTTCGAATAAAAGCTGCCGCTGCTGTACAATCTTGTTTGCCTTTGTAGCTACTGCATGACATTGGGCACTATTGCTAAGCCTGCTGTCTACAAGCACTCCGAAATCCTTCTCCATCAAGGATTCCCCCTATTTATCCCCATTTAATTTGTAATTCACCTTTTTATTCTTGCATCCCAAATGCATAACCTTACATTTATCTGTATTAAACCTCATCTGCCACTTACCTGCCAAGGTTGCCAGTCTCTCCAAGTCCTTCTGAAGAGAAATTACATCCTGCTCTGATTCTACTACCTTACACAATTTAGTATCATCAGCAAAGATGGAGACTTTGCTCTCGGTGCCAAACTCAAGGTCATTAATAAACAAGTTAAAAAGTAGGGTTCCCAGTACCGATCCCTGAGGTACTCCACTCACGACTTTAGCCCAACCTGAAAAAGTTCCATTTATGACAACCCTCTGTTGTCTGTCCTTTAACCAGTTTTCAATCCAGGTGCATATAACTTAACCGAGTCCAATTTCCTTTATTTTGTACACCAAGCTCTTGTGTGAAACCGTATCAAAAGCTTTTGCAAAATCTAAGTAGACCACATCAACTGCATTACCCTGGTCTAAATTCTTACTTAACTCCTCAAAGAAACAAATAAGGTTAGTTTGACATGATCTATCCTTCATAAATCCATGCAGACTATTACTAATAATTTTATTTTCCATTAGGTATTCCTGAATATTATCCCGTAATAAACGTTCAAGTAGTTTCCCCACGATTGAAGTCAGGCTTACAGGTCTGTAATTCCCCGCTTATGATCTAGCTCCCTTTTTAAATATAGGCACCATATCTGCTTTACGCCAATCTTGTGGTACTGAGCCTGTGGAAATAGAGTCTTTGAATATTAAATATAATGGTTTGGCTATTACTGAGCTTAACTCCTTGAGAACTCTTGGATGTATGCCATCGCGGCCAGGTGCCTTATTTACTTAAATTTTTTCAAGTCGCTTTTGAACTTCTTCCTCAGTTAACCAATTGTTGATTTATTTGGAGGTTGTGATTTCCTCCTGCGGCACTACTATTGAACTTGATTTCTCCCTGGTAAACACAGAGGCAAAGAATTTGTTTAATACCTCTGCTTTTTCCTTGTCTCCAATAATCTGCCTGCCCATCTCACACTGAAAAGAGTCATATTTTTTTTCTCATTTTTTTGTTATTAAGGTACTTAAAGAACATTTTAGGGTTGACCTTACTTTCTATTGCAATCCTTTATTCATTATCCATTTTTGCTAATTTGATTGCCCTTTTGCAATTTTTGTTACATTCCTTATAATTCTGATACGATGTCTCCGTCCCTTCTGACTTAAAGAATCTTAATGCATTCCTCTTCTTGTCCATTTCCTCCCCTACCTGTTTATTTAGCCACATTGGTTTTGACTTATTTCTTTTATTCTTATTACACAAGGGTTTACACTGATAAGTGTGCTTTTCTAACAATGTTTTAAAGACTGCCCATTTATCTTCTAAATTTTGCCCTGCAAAAAAACATCATCCCAGTGTATTACTTGTAGACCTCAGTTTATTTTATACATTTATATATATAAATAATATAAATATAAATGTATATTTTTAAAATCTGCCTTTCTAAAGTTTAAGGTCTTTGTTGAACCCAAGTAATCTGTTTTTTGATAATTTATTTCAAATGAGACCATGTTATGATCACTGTTACCCAAATGTTCCAGGACTTGAATATTTGTTATTCATTGTTTGACATCACCAAATCCAGTACTGCCCCTCTCCTGGTTGGCCCCTCAATAATTTGGGTCATATAATTGTCTTTAAGCACCCCCAAAAAGCTGTTTCCTTTTGTTGTATTGCTAATCTCATTTCCCTAGTCTATGTCTGGATAATTAAAATCCCCCATTATGCAAACATGGCACAGTTTTGATGCCTTCTCCAAATGCAAAAGTATTTTAGCTTCCTCAATCTCACAGATATTTGGTGGTCTATAGCATATCCCTACAAACATTTTCTTTATACTTTTACCTCCACTGCTAATTTCTATCCTCAAGGTCTCTACATTTTCATCATTCCCTTTATAGACATCATCCCTTATAATAGGTTTTAGATCTGGTTTAACATATAGACATACTCCACCTCCCCTTCTATTTGTTCGATCCTTCTGAAAAAGAGAATAACCCTCTAAATTAACTGTCCAGTCATGAGTTTCATCCCACCATGTTTCAGTAATGTCTATGATATCATACTGCTCTCTTGTAGCTATTAATTCAAGCTCCCCCATTTTATCTGTCAGGCTTCTTGCATTAGCAAGCATGCATTTAAGTTTCTTTTCAGCCTGTACTATTATCTTATCTGCTCCTTCCTTTCTGCTCCCACTTGGTTTAGAATTTAGAAGTTTTCTAGTATTATCTCTATTTACTATGGATATCTCACTGCTTGTCAAACTTGCACTTGCCCCCATTCTACCTTCATACCACCTTGTATCCTCCTCTATTCCATTTAGTTCATTATCTGTTTCATTCCCCTCCCCCCTCCATCCTAGGTTAAAATCTCCTCCAACCTTTTTAGCATTCTCCCCCCAAGCACAGAAGATCCCTCTTCATTGTTGGTGCAATCCGTCCCTAGAATATAGCTGGCACCTCTCAGAAAAGGAATCCCAGTGCTCTAAAAACCCAAACCGCTCCTTCCTGCACCACTTTCTTAGCCATGCATTAACCTCCCTGATCTCTGACTGTCTCCCTGCGGTAGCGCATGGCACTGGTAGTATTTCAGAAAATACTACCTTTGGAGGTCCTTGCCTTAAGCTTTTGGCCTAGATCCCTGTAATCATTTTTTAGGACCCTCCATCTTTCTCTAACTTTGTCATTGGTGCCAACATGTACCAAGACCGCCGGATCAATCCCAGCCCATATAATAGGTTTTAAATCCGGTTTAACATATAAACATACTCCACCTCCCCTTCTATTTGTTTGATCCTTCAGATAAAGGTAATAACCCTCTAAATTAACTGCCCAGTCATGAGTTTCATCCCACCATATTCCAGTAATGCCTATGATATCATGATATGATATGCCTATGATATCATACTGCTCTCTTGTAGCTATTAATTCAAGCTCCCCCATTTTATCTGTCAGGCTTCTTGCATTAGCAAGCATGGATTTAAGTTTTTTTCAGCCTGTACTATTATCTTATCTGCTCCTTCCTTTCTGCGCCCACTTGTTTTAGTCTTTAGAAGTTTTCTAGTATTATCTGTATTCACTATGGGTGTCTCACTGCTTGTCAAACTCGCACTTGCCCCATTCTACCTCCATACCCACTTGTATCCTCCTCTAGTCTATTAAGTTCATTATCTGTTTCATTCCCCTTCCCCCTCCATACTAGTTTAAAATCTCCTCCAACCTTTTTAGCATTCTTCCCCCCAGCAAAGAAGATCCCTCTTCATTGAGGTGCAATCCATCCCTAGAATATAGATGGCACCTCTCAGAAAAGGAGTCCCAGTGCTCTAAAAACCCAAAACCCGGGCGCATGCGCGACGGCTGAACTGCATGGATGTGTGAGCCATTATCTCCGTTCACAGCTGTCGGCAAAATCAATTAAAAAGCGTTAAAGTGCATACAGACAGACGATCGAGAAATACCCAAAGTTGCCTTATTAACCCAGATTGTCGAGGACGACCCATTCAAAGATAACCTCCACGGTTTTAACAGACTACTTCGCTAAGGGAGATTCAACACGAGCCAAAAGCCAGGAGGAAATGGCGCGAAGCGGCTCCGAATCGGAGGAGGAGGACGACAGGGGGGACAATAGCAGCGACAACCAGATAATGAGAAGAAGAGATATGAGGGAATTCTTTCTGGACATAAAAAGATGTTTCCAATCAGAACTGGCGGCATTAAGAGCGGACATCTGTGGGATAGGAGAGAGAACTGACTCCTTAGAAAAAAAGATGGACGCCACAGTCAAAGCCCTCCATAGAAAAGATAAACAAGTGGCACAGGTTTAGGAATCAGTCAGAGACCTCGTGGATACACTGGCGACACACTTTATTCGAGCTTGGCTAGTCCCACGAATTCGGGTATACCCGGGTGTATTGAGGTTTGTGACTGTTTTCTGCCCGAGTGCATTGAGGTATTTTCCAGGCAGGGATTGAAGCATTTTATTCCCGCTGGCTGCAATACTGCACAGTATATATATATATACTGCATTACAATTCATGAATTTATGCCATCTGGTAGACACGCGAAGCATTGCAGCCTATTAAATCCTAATCATTATCATTTAACAGATCAGCCCCCCATCAGCCAGGCATGAACCCAGGCTGGGAAGGCAAACACAACGGGGCTTGTCAGAGGTGAGGAGCGGCGCATTCCAGGTATCTTCCAGGTACATACTGGGTATTTGCTCGAATAAAGTGTGTCGGTGCAGTAGGCAGGAGGATGCTGACAATAGGGATCGCAGAAATAACATGAAGGTTAGGGGGGGTCCCAGAGACTGAGACGGTCCCTGAGGACTTTATGGCAAGATGGCTCCAAATATTAATGCCAGACCGTTCAGAGAAAGATCTCCATCTAGATCGGTGCCACAGAGCCCTGAGGTTGCGGCCACAGCAAGGGGACACACCTCGAGACATTATAGCAAGATTCCACTTTTTCAAATGAAAGAGGCATTCTCCCAAATGACCAGGAGTAATGTGGAATTTGAGGGGTACAAACTTCAAATTTATAAGGATATATCTCCTACTACCTTGCTAAAAAGGAAGCAGTTAGCCCCATCACCAAAGTCTTACGTGAAGAAGGGACCCTATACCGGTTGCTTTATCCGTTCGGATTAATGGTGATCCAAAATGGAGTGGCCAACACGCTGCGACGGATGGAAGATGGAGGGCGCTTTCTCATCAAACTGGGGCTCCAGGACAAAATACCAGATGAAGCAACCACAGGGGGCTCGGCGCCGGACCCGTCGTGGAAGGAAGCAAGGAAAGCAGACAAGAAAAAACAACCCCGCAGCCCTAATGAGGTCAAGAGCTGAGCTACAGAACTCTACTATTACTTACCCGTTCCAGTTGTTGCTCTACAGTTGCGAGCCCAGTTTGAGACCCGTGAAGGTTAGTTGACTCTCCACCCCTCAGCCCCAGCAGCGCTCCTCCAAGAATGGCGGCCATCTTTGATCGGCTCCAACTCCACAATGAGAAGGAGGCGGGTAAGGATGATGATGGAGGAGAAGTTGCCACATCTCGCAAGAGGTCCTGACAGAGGGCAAATGGCCACCTTCAAGATGGTGCCAGAACCGGACGGAAAAGGAGGAGTTACAGCAGACGCCAGGAAAGACTTCACATGAGCAATGGTTGCTCTCCAACGTGGAAGCAGAGACTCAGGGGAGAAATAAAAGATCATAAAGAGACTGGACAGGCTGGCAGTGACTCATGATGGGGAGGGGGGCGCCAAACTAAACGCAGGGGGCATTGCTAGCTGAAGCTTTAATAATAACGAAACAAAGTGAGGAATAAAAAGACTCCCAAAATTAAGGGGAAAAAATAGAAGGGAAATAAAAAAAAAAAAAGGGAGGGGGAAACAAGGGGGAGGGGGAAGGGAAAGAGGGGGGGAAAGAAAAGAAAAGGAAAAAAAATAGCCCCTTTATGAGAGAAGCATTCAGACACAACCCATTTGCTGCGGAACCAAGACGTACATGTTTAAGCACAGGTCCATCTCAACAATGTGTCTGGGTATAATAGGTGCATGTCAATTATTACTGATGTGTTGGCTGTGTCTGAATAGAATGTGGGAACACAAGTACAGGCATATACAGTTATATACGCAGTTATATATGCACCCACACATGTACACATGCACGCACATACACAGAGCATAACACTCCCTCCGCTAGGGGAGGGACCTCGCATATCGTAACGGGAACCCTCGTGATCTCCAAATAAAAGCCTCACACATAATTAGCTCCCACAGAATTGCCTAAAATAATAGGATTTAAACAGGTAAGGGAATAATACGGGGAAGGGGATTGCAGTACTCAGAATAAGGAATAGGATAACACAGTTATAAACAGGGTATAAATACGTTGGGGTCTAAATAAATAGAATTAAGTAGAGTTACTAAGTTAATGAGTTAATTGAATAATTAATCAGTTAATTGAGTCAATAAGTTAATAAGCTAATAGGTTAATAAGTAAATAAGTAAAAAGACAGGATGTCAGGCGCAGTCGCCGGCTAGGAATGCGGTCTGGTCGTAGCCATGTACATACTCAGCCCGGGGTCTACACCTCGGGGACCAAGAAAGTCCTTAGGAGAAGGGGGATTGGAGCCACCAGGCTGGAGAGAGGAGCTCTGGAGGAGGCTCCAAGGGATCCCCATGTCCTGAAGGCAAGGGAGAGACAATGGTCATGGGCCATTGACTTCTTTCCCATTTTGTGTATCTCCCCTTTTGTATCCTGTGTTCCCTCTGTATCTCTCCCCTCCCACCCTACCTTCTGCCTAGGTGGTGCAATGCTGGGGCTCGACAAGCTACAGGACATCGCAGAGCGGCAGAGGCTCCCAGGTGACACCCCGACATCCAACAGGATGAAACGATTGACGATAGATTAGGACAGGCCCACACCATGACGTTGACGGTAATATCTCATAATGCCAAAGGGTTGAACTGCCCCCGTAAAAGAAAAGTGGCCCTCACTGATTATAGGAGAAAAGGGGCTGATATCGTTCTAATCCAAGAGACTCATTTTAGCACCACCAACTTCCCGAAATATTTTGACAAACATTTCAAACAGGTGTTTCTGTCCTCCTCAAAGGAGAAGAAACGCGGAGTAGCAATACTTATACACAATAAAGTGGGACTGGTGGTGGACACAGTTAAAAAAGATAGAGAAGGAAGGTTCCTCCTGCTGGCAGGGTCCATAAATCAACAGCCTATCACGGTTGCGGCAATATATGCACCAAATGGACGCGATTAAGCTTTTTATACAGCAACATTCACAACCATCCAAAAGCATACCAAAGGTGCCCTAATAGTGGGAGGCGACTTCAGCACAGTGCTGAACGCAGTTCTGGACAGATCAGGGCCCCTCAGGCTTGGAGCAACGGCAAGGCCCAAGGCCCTAGAAAATGGGCTAAGGGATTTGGGGTTGGTCGATCTCTGGAGGGAGTCACACTCTTTCGACAAAAATTATACATTATACTCACACCCACATAACTCCTTTAGCAGAATCGATTACTTCTTTGTCACTAGCAGACTGGTCCCACAGATCTCCCATACTGGGATCCACGATATTTCGTGGTCAGATCATGCACCCATAGAGCTGAGGTGCGCACAAATAGGGATGGACAGACCAGGAGCAAATTGGAAACTAAATGAGTCCTTACTCAAAATTCCCGAATTACAAGAGAAAATTGGAGGGGAAATTACACATTTCTTTAGAGAAAATGAGGGAAGCGTGACTCGCTCCTCTGGTACGGAGAAAGCCCTGAATGATTTCCTGAAGGGCTCGCAACTACCAAGTATGAGTGAGGCAGACACAGAGGTAATGGGCAGGGACTTCACAGCGGAAGAGGTAGCTGAAGTAATCACAAATCTGAAACCCTCTAAGCCCCGGGTCCTGACGGATTCTCAAACCTGTATTACAAAAAATACAAAAAACAATTGATCCTTTATCTTATCCGTATGTTTAATCAAGTGTTAGGAGGCACCCCTTTCCACCGGCACATGCTACAAGCGTCAATCTCAGTAATATATAAACAGGGAAAAGACCCTCAGGACTGTAGAAGTTACAGGCCAATATCCCTGATTAATTCGGACATTAAAATATACGCTAAATTCTTGGCCAACAGATTGAGTCTCATCCTGCCCAGACTGGTGCACCCAGTTCAAGTCGGGTTTATAGCGGGCCGGCAATCGGCAGATAATACCCAACGAATCATTGATCTGTTAGAAATAGCCAAAACAAGATCCATACCAGTTATGGCGCTCAGTCTGGATGCAGAAAAGGCGTTCGACAGGATAGACTGGCCATACTTAGAGGCCCCGCTTGGTGCATTTGGGTTGGGGGAAAAACTAACAAAAGCTATATTTTCACTATATTCGGCACCGTCAACCAGGGTGACCCACCAGGGATTTACCTCTGACCCCTTCCTAATTAGCAGCGGAACGTGACAGGGTTGCCCGCTCTCCCCCCCTCCTCTTTGCACTATGCATGGAACCCCTGGCTGCTCATATACGAGACAGCAAAGACATCTCGGGTATTGACATCGGAAGCCAGTTGCATAAGGTGGCACTATATGTGGATGATGTTTTGCTGACAATATCTAGACCCCTTACCTCTCTGCCTAACTAGTTCGACTTATTGTGGAGTTTCAATAGAATCTCTGGATTCAAAATCAACCAATCTAAATCAGACGCCATGAATATAAACTTACCTAAACAGCTGGAGAAGCTGCTCACCTAAACTTCAATTTTAACTGGCAGCAGAAGCAAATTAAATATCTAGGGGTCAATGTAACCAAGACAACCAACCTGTTGTACCAGGCAAATTACCCCAAACTGATACACACCCTGAGAGGGGACGTGGGAAGATGGGCCAATCACAACATTTCTTGGATAGGGAAGATCCATTGCATCAAAATGAATCTGCTACCTCGCCTCCTATATCTCTATCAGACCCTCCCGGTGCCACTACAATTGAAAGATACCCTCTCACTTCAATCTGAGATAGATAAATTAATCTGGGGAGGGAGGAGAGCGAGAGTGGGTAAGCGGATAATGCGCAAACAAACAGGGGTGGGTGGGCCAGCGGTACCTTGCTTGTTATCCTATTACAAAGTGGCTCAATTATGCCAAATTGTACAATGGAAAGGGGGGTTAAAGCTGCACACCACAATATATAAACAAATACATACAGTTTACCGGTGCTGCTGGTTCAAGGAAGTACCTGCCAGGAATTTCCAAAGTACACTGAGGAAAAAAGAGAGATCCAGCGCTACACGGATTTCAAGATATTGAATTTATTGTGCCACACGACGTTTCGACCAACAGGTCTTTTTCATGTGACAAGGACATGCCTTGTCACTTGACGTTTCGACCAACAGGTCTTTTTAGTGTGGCACAATAAATTATTATCTTGAAATCCGTGTAGCGCTGGATCTCTCTTTTTTCCAAATTGTACAATGGCACACCAACCCGGACTCAAAAAGATGGGTCGTGTTAGAAAAAGAGATATGCTCTCCGGTTGAACTGGGACATCTAATCTGGCTCCCCAAAAAGGTGAGATCAAGCACCAAATTGCCGCTTTCCTCAATGATCAACTCACTCTCGGTGTGGGAGAACACTAGGCTCAAATGCAAATTGACCCACAAAATGTCAGGAATGACACCACTATGGGGCAATCCATTATTTGCTCCAGGACTGTCCAGGGGGGACTTCTCAATTTGGAAAACCAAAAACATAAACAGATTAGTGGACCTGGAGGGTAGAAGAGGCATACAAACATTCGACATCCTCAAAACCAGCAAAAATATCCTCGATGCCGAATTCTTTAGATACCTCCAGGTCAGAGCATTCTACCAAGCTCAACAACCTCTAAACCAATTAACGAACTTTGAAAAGTTTTGTTGCTCAGGGACGACCACAAAGGGACTTACATCGCAGTTATACAAGGAAATAACGGGTTCTGACTCGACTGTGACAGAAAAGCTAGGATATATGACCAAATGGGAGACGGACTTAGGGGAGGTCTTAGACTTAGAGGAGTGGACGAAGATTGTCCAGGCCGTTTCCAAAAGTTCCATGTGCACGACCCTACAGGAGAACACATATAAAGTTATGATGAGATGGTGCCACACCCCCACAAAATTGGCTAAATTTCTGCCTAGTTACTCCCCATTGTGTCTAAGACAATGTTTACTGCAAGCAGACTTGTTACACATGCTGTGGTCTTGCCCCAAAATTGTCACAGTCTGGGATTCAATCAAAGATTGGCTGAACAGGATCCTGGGCATACACATCACGCCAGACCCAGGGTTGTTCCTCTTAAATAGGCCGCACCAGGGCATCTCCAAAAAAGCAAATAAAATGATAATGCAGTTCGCAACGGCGGTACGGGGGGAGATCGCAGTACGCTGGAAACAAAATGAGATCCCACTGATTGCTACAATACGGAACAGAATTTGGACAGTTTGTTAGATGGAGAAATTGACGAGTTTGGTCAATGATACTGGCACAAATTATCTAAAAGTCTGGACGCCATGGTTGGACCAGACAGACATACCAGGGATAGAAAGGTCCACGATATGGCAATGATAGAAGAAAATGCGTTCTCCTCTGGGGAAGTAGCAAGGAAATAAGGGTACAAGACAAACTAGAAATATCGGAGTTGTACTAAACTGAATCCCATGGAGGAGAAAAGGGTGTCGCAGGGGATAAATCTGGCCCCTCAGGAAGCGATGGGCCGGAAGACGCTGCGACCCCAGCGGAGCCATGGTAGAAGATCACCCCCCCCTGATACCCCTACCCTCCCCTGCCCCTCAAGTTTGTGATGTGTGTCTGTTGGTTTTTCTTCCAGTATGTCTTGTTGTCATCTGTTGAAAGTAATAATGCATGGAAGACGGACACGGTTTTGCATATGTTTTTTTAATGATAAGGAATGATATGTCTATATAACATGCAAAATTTCAATAAAATACAAGTGGGAACAAAAAACCCCTCCTTCCTGCACCACTTTCTTAGCCATGCATTAACCTCCCTAATCTCTGACTGTCTCCCTGTGGTAGCGCATGGCACTGGTAGTATTTCAGAAAATACTACCTTGGAGGTCTTTGCCTTAAGCTTTTGGCCTAGATCCCTGTAATCATTTTTAGGACCCTCCATCTTTCTCTAACTTTGTCAATGGTGCCAACATGTACCAAGACCGCCAGGTCAATCCCAGCCACCACCAACAATCTGTCTACCCGATCCACAATGTGCCGAACCCGAGCACCCGGGAGACAACAAACTGTTCAGTTTAAGCGGTCATGGCAACAGATTGCCCTATCTACCTTCCTAATAATGGAGTCCCCTACCACCACAATCTTTCTTTGTATCTGAGCATCCTGAGTCCCCACTATGCTGGAGGAACTATTCCCCTGGCTGCTAGAGGAATTAGTCTCCCCCAGCCTTGCCATTTCTGCCCCGACATTCCCAATATCTTCACCCAACATCGCAAATCTATTGGGATGTGTCAGCTCAGAAACGACCTGCCTCTCCCTATTGCCCCTGCTTCCCCTTATAACTGTCACCCAGCTACCTACCTGCTCCTCACTGACAGCAAGCAAGCTACCTACCTGCTCCTAACTAACAGTGCCACCGTCGGCACCACTAGTTGAAGCACGGGCCTGCTCAGTGAGCTCTAAACCCCTTTCAAGATTGCCAATGTCCCTCAATATTGCAAGTTGCCTCTTCAGATCAGCAATCTCTGACTCTAAAGAGACCACCCGCTCACACTTCCCACAGCAGTTTGCTCCTTGGAACAGCTGCTCCAAGTGCACATACATGTGGCAAGATGTGCATTAAGTGTCATTTTCAATCCTGCTCATTCTAGCAACTATGAAATTTATAAGTACTAACAGTAAACTGTACTTCAATATACTATACCTTGTTTAACCGCTTCCTTGTTCAAACTGCTTCTGTTTCTAACTGCACACTTTAAACAACCAGCCCTTCAAATCAACCACACAGATCAGTATACACAAGCTCAGAATTCGTTAGAAGCCTATGTTTAAATAGGGACACCCACCAGGTGTGTTAGGTTAGCAATTAACTAACCACACCCACTCTGCCTCAGGCAGGAGAAAGGGGAAAAAAGTTACAGGCTTCAATTAACACACCCATTAAAAATAAATGAACCCACTGCACACTCCCCCAAATCAGCCACCACTGCTAGTATACACTAGTATACACAGCACTTCTCTTTCATTCTGTTTTTAACTGCACACTTTAAACAACCAGCACTTCAAATCAACCACACAGATCAGTATACACAAGCCATTCATTGCAAGTACAATACACAGGTTGCAGAGCTGACACTCTAAAACCTGAAACCGGGCTCAGAGGTAACAAGCCGGGCATAATACCTTTATTTATGGCCTGGTTACCCCTTCACCATCACAGCTACTGCTGCGGCCGAGTTTATTCGAGCATTTGCCCATTCTCGGCCGCAGCAGTAACCTGGCGCGCGCCAGAGGGTGCCGGGCGCGCGCCGAAGACACGGAGGAGCGCCCTCCGATCGGGGCTTTCTCCCTCCCGCTGCCGGGTCCGCCGGGTCCCCCGGAACCCCCTGCCGCCATCCCCCACATCGCGGGACACCAGGGCTCCCTCGGGGAGCCCTGGACGCGCGTGCAGGGGGCGCAGGCACCCGATGACGCGCGGCATGCCGAGGGAGTGCGGCTAGCATGCCGGGGCATCCCCAGACTTGCGGAGCTAGCCGCACTCAAATAAAATGTGCCGCCTCTGTACCACCCACTTGCCACTGCTACCAGTACGGTCTGTGATGATAGGGTAGCCAGTTTTTATAATAAAGGTGAAGCCCAGCTAGCTACACCTAAAACTGCATATACGCATTCATAAGCCGGGGAAGGTGTGTATGTTTTGTCTCTTTGTGTGATTTAGGTACAAAACTGGGACTTCAGGTATGGGACCCTAATAGTGGATACTGGAGGGCAAAAGGGACCGAAATCTGTATGAAATGTTTCTGGACTTTATTACCAGGAGAACTGTAATTCGTCCCTGCTAAACAAGCCTATTTGGTGGGGATGAATGTGTATTATAATAAAGGTATTTTCCCTATGCAATGTATTGCCCCGCCAGCAAGGCCTACAAGCAAGTTTTAAAACCAAGTTCTGAGAACAAGTTTTACCACCCAAGTTCCCGAGCCCATGTTTTAGAAATCTAACGTACTGAAAATGTAGACTCATCTCTATGGAGACAGCCCCGGTAATTTGATTTGCCGGGGTGCGGGCATTGAGATGGTGGATCAAAGCGAGAGGATGGGAGTGAGGCAGTGTCAGGCCATTTGGTGAGCATGGAAGGGTGGAGAACCAGGTCTGGGGACCGGGCTCCCTGCGGGGGAGACTCTTTGTTCCTTCCAGACACTGGGGAGCTTACCCAGCGTGAGGTACTGTATGGGTCTGGCCAGGGGAAGCCATTACTGAGACTAAGCTCGTAGGAACGTTTTCCATAGGCCAGTTCCAATTTCCTGTCGGCTACCTGAGTCCCTAAACATGTCCCCTCCTCTGACGAGTGCAGCAAGACGAGCCTCCAGCTTGTAATTGGCAGTCCCGTTAGGTTCCGTACTCTGATTGTCTGCTAGTCCCTGTTCAATATAAGCCAACCTGTGTGTTAGTTAATTAGACTATTTCCAGTTTTAAACAGAGCAAATTGTAATGTACAATAGGAGTAGTAAAATGGCCTTATCAGTAATTGTGGCAACTCGGAATCAAGAGAGTCAAGAAAATCCTGCGGGATACTGCAATACACGCAGGGAGCAGTGGTGCCCCACCCTCCAGGCTCTAGGAGAGAGACTGATGCAGCAAACCAAACTGCCATAAATACCTGTTATTCAATTAGGAGAGCAGGTGAGGTGAATTAGAGCTATTGTGAACTCTGGTCTGAATTTCCCATCCTCCAGACTCAGTAATTTTGAAGCTGAAGGATGGATCACATTTACACTCTGGCTGCACTTTCTGATCTAAATCGACTCAGACCCACTGGGGTGAGCGACTATGAATATATACCTGAGTGTCCCTTCTGAAATACTTGAGCTAACGCCCCAATATTAAGCATTCACTTGAAACGAATGTGAACCTTTTCCCTAAGACTTTCGTTTGACCCTGTGCTGTAAGTACTGACAATAAGTTTTGTTATAATATACTTTTATTGGCTTCCATATTTTGTGCCTTTTAATAGAGAACCACTTTCAAAATACTTTTCTAGCAATCTTATTTTTCCTTTTACAATAAGTTTCATTATAACGTACTATTTTTGACTAACATATTTTGTTGCCTTTTAATAGGGAACCATTTTCAAAAATACTTTTCTAGCAACATTTCTTATACCCCATGACATGATAAACATTATCTGTAAAAAATTAACAAAACTAGACAGTTTCTATCACCTCCCTGGAGGTGTTTTGTTTCTACTCTATGATTTGATCAATATTATATATTTACGAATCAAAAGGGCCATTAACATTTTTTACTACCGTGTAAGCTAACCAGTTTTTAGAAGATACAGCCTTGTAATCTTGTTAAGGGCCATCAACCCTGTATATTAACTTTTAATTTGCCTACATTTTCAGAAAATACAAACTTGCAATATTGTTAAGGGACGTCAAACCTAACTAACTGGTAGCCTATCTACATTTTCAGAGAAGAGAGAAATACAACATTGCAATATTCACGCACAGCTCATTCTAGAGGCATAATATACCATATTTAATTTTACTAACAAATTACTTTTCAAGGCTAATAATTCTATTAAAAATTATCCCATGATCCTACTAAGAGGTTTCAGATTGAACTACAAACTCTCTTAGAGTTGGGGGAAGTGTTGTATGTCCTCAATAATAAAGAATTAGATTTTCTGTTTCCACTACATCCTATCGTGCCCATTTTTTACCATCTCCCAAAAATCCATAAATCCTTGACACGGCCACCAGGTAGGCCGATCGTGTCAAGTATTGGATCTTTGGGAGATGGTCTTTCACGTTATATTGACTGATTTTTACAGCCCTTAGTGGCCTCATTACCGTCTTTTTCAAAAGACACCAATCAATTGCTTACAGATGTTCAAACTATAAAGTGGAAATCAAATTATCAATGGGTTACGATGGATGTAACCTCCTTACATCTATCCTCAAGCATGAACAAGGCATTTCAGCTGTAAAATATTTTTTGGATCGATCTCACCTTGCACCAGCACTTTGCACTTTTTTGTTAGAATCTATCACGTTTCCTTTGACACATAATTATTTCAAGTTTGATTCACAATTTTATTTACAAACTATGGGCACTTTCTTTGCACCTTCTTATGCTAATTTATTTATGGGGTTGTGGGAATCTATTTTCCTTTATGGTGACCACAATCCTTTTAGACAACACATTATTTATTATTAACGCTATATTGATGATCTACTCTTGGTGTGGGAGTGTGATGTGAACATTTTACAAGAATTTATCATGGCACTAAATAACAACGATTATAATTTACAATTTAGCTATGAATACGATTCACATCAAATTTATTATTTGGATGTCATGCTTTACATTGATATGGAGGGTGGAATACAAACAGATCTGTATAGAAAAATCAATTCAAGAAATTCTTTACTCTTGGCGACGAGTAACCATGCGAGATCACAAAAACAAGGTTTCCCAAAAGGACAATTGTTACATCTCAGAAGAATTTGTTCTACTGAGGACAATTTTGACCCACGGTCAAGAGAGTTAAACAATAGGTTCATTTTGAGGGGATACAATGCCCCCCAACTTGAACAAACACTTTTGGTGGTTAAACAAATGGACAGGGACCTCTTATTATTAAAATATAAAAAGAAGAGTGTTAAAGGACACAAAGACACAAATACCTTACAAACACAAGAGATATCAGCTTTCTTAATTACTAAACAAAGAAGACAAGCAGGGTCTATACGCTCCATCATTTCTAAACATTGTAGTGTCTTTCAATTACATAAGGGATTGACACCGTTAACACAAAAAAGACCCACATTTGTCTTTAGAAATGCTAGATCACTAGCATCATCTCTATCTCTGAGTCTTTTTAGCTCCCGATCCAGTCCGGCAGTTATTAAGGGGATCCCTAAGGGATTCCACAAATGTGGCTTCTGCTCCATGTGTCGCTATGCTCACCCCATTAAGGTCATAGAATGTGTCCAACCTAAACAAAAAAAGATAATACATACGTTCATTAACTGTAATATGAGCTGTGTCGTTAATGCCTTAAAATGTGGATGTGGTAAATACTATATAGGTCGAACTATAAGACCTTTAAAGCATAGGATTAGCGAACATGTTTGCCTAATCAAAAAAAGAGATATACTACATCCAGTCTCCAAATTTTTCACTAATTGCGAAAAAGGAGGCATTACCAATTTTTTATTCTCAGGTCTTGAACATATCCCTGCCCCCACTCGTGGGGGGGGGGGCAGACTGAATAAATTGAATAGACGAGAAATGACATGGATTTACAGTATGGATGCTATGTCTCCTGTGGGTATCAACGTTGACTGGGAACTCGCCCACTTCCTTACGGGCTAGACTCCACTCACATGTGGCTATATTAATTGGATTTTTTATTTTTCCATTTCTGTAATTGGGCTTCTCTATCATCATTCTCCTCCATTTCCTTCCCCCCTCCCATCATCCCCCCCCTCCTACCCTCCCCCCTTCTTCCCTATTCCCCTTCATGATTTTCTTATATATGTGTGTGTATATATACATATATATATATATATGAAACACGAAATAGATGCCGCAGTCAAATCATCTCTGAATGACCTGATAATACATTAAACCAGGCATCAGGGTGGGAAATACCCTCTGGAGGTGCTACCGACCCAAGGAAAATGTAAACACAAAAGAAGAAAAAAAGGGTCAAAACAAAGGAGCACTCAAAAAATATGTAATGAAAAAATAGAAAAATGGACTTTATTAGCAATGCAAGAATAAAACACAAAAGACAGACTCAAACACATACCACATATAAGATTAACTGCTGTAAAATAAAACTTATAATAACTAGACACAAATAAACCCCAAACCTGGAAAGACCAAATAATAAGAGTCCTAATAGAGCATAACAAAACCAGAGGAAAGAAAATTCCCCTGGTAGTGTGACAAAGATCGGCCGATCATAAGATAGATAGGAACTCAAAATAATAAGTGGAAATCCCAGAACACAGAATAATTCATCGAAAACCTGCAAATAAAGCAGCTGAGAAAAAGCACTCTAAATGCTGCATGAAGTAACACATAAACATGAGAGACACAGAAAAAATACTAGCTGGGGAGAATGAGTGTAACAAACAGCAAAATACCTAAATGGCTAAAGAAAAAATAATGAGTGATGTAAACATAGCCACAGAGGTAAATAAAAAAGACCCTGTGAGATGCTGAGATAAGTAAATAAATCCTAATGCTTATGGTGCACTACAGACATGTAGTAGGCAGGGTAGGGAGGAAGTCCACGTATAGCACAATGTGCAGTCAGAACAGACCCCCAACATTCCAAGCAATAATAGGGTAGGCAATGGTCAGGATCAGACACCCCAGCAACAGTAAGCACTACAAGCATGTAGTGAGCAAGGTAGTGAGGGAGTCCAGCAATACAGACCAGCGTCAGATGTCCCAGTATCAATGATATGGTAAGTGAAGATGTAACACACCACACGATACACACGGGTCAGGGGGTAGTGAGGGTAGAATAGGGTAGAAGAGGGTGGGGAGGGAGAACGAAACAGGACTGATAGTGTAGTATGTCAAAATACAATTTTAATCAACAGTACACATATAAAAGCCCCCCCCCTGAGGGCGTACTCACACTTGGCACTGCCACTCAGGGCATATAAAGGTATCTTTTGCAGCAGTCTGCTGCTCTGTGTGTGTCTAGTCCATTCCGGTCTGCCGTTAGCAATCCCCACAAGAGGCCACTGGGGTTGTCACGAGGTTGACTCCCGTCGGCGTCTGCCGTCACTTTCCGAATAAAACAAAGTTCCTCCTCCTCTCCTCTTCCACTCAACACGTTTTGCAAGATAACCAATCACTTGCTTCCTCAGGACTCCTGACTGTTGATTATAATTGCATTTTGACATACTACACTATCAGCCCTGTTTTGTTCTCTCTCCCCACCCTATTCTACCCTATCTACCAAGCCGAGCTACACTGCAGTATACTACAATGAGTACCTGCTGCCTGATACTACGGTGGTCAGCGACACACTCCCTCACCCCTTGTGCACCTGTATCCCTGGAAGGAATTAGACTTTTTCCTGTATGAGGTTGAGTGGTCCTCTGACTCATTTTATTATTTTATTATTTACTAGAGTGGCAGCCGCCTTCATCCTAATGCGGCCGATTCGGCGCAACTTTGATAACCGCGGGCAGATGCGTTTTTTTTTTGTCCGGAGTGTATTGCGGTATTTAGCGCTCGTAATATTAGCATTTTATTATCGCTGTCTGCAATACTGCAATACCGTCTAAAAACTCAGGGGGCGTTAGCGAGCTGTTGTCTTGGAAGTCTAATACTTTAGCAGTTCAACCTACAGTACACAGTCTGCGTGTGCGCGCGCAGTAATTGTAAATTTGCATATTTATACATGCATTTGCAGTGCTGTATGTCTCATTTGAAAATTGTTGAAACGCATAGGCGTGTGCTGTAACAGTTTCACATTTCAGCATATACAGCGCTCTCCCCTCGCTCGCCCCCGCACACACACAGGATAATTTACTGCACTGCAGTATTTCAACTTCTTATCTTCTCTACAGTGCAGTACACCTCTCCCACACCATTCCTTTGAATGTGTGTCTTTCTGGTTTCAATCACATTCCTGCTTGATAGCTGATGATTACTGCGCATGCACCTGTAAATTCACCACTGCTTGCTTGCGAAGTTCAAGAGTGAGTGACCAAAAAAAAAATATATTTTTTTTCTACTCATTTTTTATTTTTATTTTCTCCAGGAACCTGCCTAGACCAACTTGATATTACGATATTCAATTTGTGCTATAGCTTTTGACTGCGACCCTGTGCGTTTGACTGTACATGGTTGATTTGTGTGCTTTTTATGTACTGTATTTGGGGGTGTAGGGATCAAATTATTATGATAACCTGCCTTTTGAAATGATGTCATTTCTTTGAACTGCAGTACAGCTAATCCTTCATGTTGCTGTACCTCCCTCCCCCATGCACACCCACAAGGCTCGCTCAAGGATTTGAAACTCTTATCGACAGACACCTCTACAGAGTCATTCAGTTTCTGAAGCTTGCCATTGTGTTTTTAATCCGTCCCTAGTCGAGCATCACCTCTCTGCTGCGCCTGCGTGTAATCCTCATTGGGATGGGAGCTAGTTGATGATTACTGCGCATGTGTCTGTTAATTCACCACTGCTTGCTTGCGAAGTTCAAGAGTGAGTGACCGAAAAAAATATATATATATATAATTTTTCTCCTCATTTTTTATTTTTATTTTCTCCAGAAACCTGCCTAGACCAACTTGATATTACGATATTCAATCTGTGCTGTAGCTTTTAACTGCGACCCTGTGCATTTGACTGCACATGGTTGATTTGTGTGCTTTTTATGTACTGTATTTGGGGGTGTAGGGATCAAATTATTATGATGACCTGCCTTTTGAAATTATGTAATTTCTTTGAACTACAGTACAGCTAATCCTTCATGCTGCTGTACCCCCTCCCCCACGCACACAAACAAGGCTCGCTCAAGGATTTGAAACTCTTATCGACAGACACCTCTACAGAGTCATTCAGTTTCTGAAGCTTGCCATTGTGTTTTTAATCCGTCCCTAGCCGAGCATCACCTCTCTGCTGCGCCTGCGTTTAATCCTCTTTGGGATGGGAGCTAGTTGATGATTACTGCACATGACTCACCCATCCCCCCCAAACCTTTGAAGCTTTGTTTACGGTAACGCTTTTAAAAATCCCTTCTCGAATTTGATATGTAAATCTGATTTGCACAGCACTGTGAGAATTGAGTGTTAAAAAAACATTATCTGATTCATGTTGTTGATGCAGTAAATTACCACTTTTTGTCATTCTTTCTTTTTCTTTGGTGTAGGTGGGGGGGGGGGGGTTGTTGTCAATGATTATGATTATCATGAATGTAAATAAATATTTATTTTATTTTATCGGGAACAAAAAAAAACAATATAAAAATAATCATGACTAATACAAAATGCAGTCTTTATTAAGTTCTTCAGTCAGATGGAAATTGAGGGCCGGTGGATAATCATGAATAATACACATTGATAATAATATTAATTAATAATATATAATATATAATAATATATATAGTAATATAATTTTTCCCGTTGTTATCTTCTTCCTCATTCTGTGTACAGTACAGTAGTTCGTTGAGAGAGAAGAGGTTTTGTGTACATCATGATTGCAGTTTAGATACTGTACACTTAACTGTACAAACAGTTCACTGACTTTACACGATACCCCCTCTCCCCCAGTCCATCCTTTTTTTCTGAAAAGACAAGAAAACAAAAAATTAGTGCAGTTATGTGCGTACTGTATTATGGCATTGTGTGCTGTTTAGTACTGTCAAACTAGTCTATACTGGAACTACTATATACTGTGACTACTGTTAAATAGTTTGGAACCAGATGGCTGGTGCTGCTCTCTCTGGAAAGAAAACAATTGAGCAGTTACTGTAGGTGCATTCTGTATTATGGCGTTGTGTACTGTATAGCTACTCCATATTGGACTACAGTATGCAGTTAGTACTGTCAAACTAGTCTATACTGGAACTACTGTATACTCTGACTACTAGGAAAGAAAAAATCTGCGCCATACTTACCTGTATCATACTGTACTTACAATACTACAGTACAGTACTATACCATACTACCTTCCTGATGCTTGCCCATTATGCGCGATCATAATGGGCAACATAGTCACAATATGGTCAATATATTTTTTGCATCATTTCACGGTGAGTACATCGTTCCAAAAACTCATTATGCCTTGCGCCATCTCATCCTTCTTGGAGGGTTTCACAACCTTTCGGATATGGTCCTTCAGCTGATTCCAGACCATTTAAATAGGATTGAAGTCTGGCGATCTGTCATTGGAGGGGGAAAGAAGGACAATTAGTTAAAGAGATACAGTACACAGTAAAAACAGTCGTAAAAAATGAGACACGGTTACCACACTTACTCCGCTGGCGTCTTCACCCAGTTGATACCTCGCTCAAGGATATGCGCTGTTGACGCGTGTGCTTCGGATCGTTGTTCTGGTAAAAACGGTGACCATCTGGGAACTCACGTGTGATGTATTCCACAATCTCAGGCACAATTTTCTCTTGGAAGAATTGATTCCTATAACAAAAAAAGTGCTCAAAAAACTGCACACTAGTACAGTACAGTGCGTAAGGCAAAAGCGTGTGACATACATTTTACTGTACCTTCAAAGATGATGATGCATCCTGGTCCACGCCTAGAGATGGCACCCCACACATGCATCTTCACTGGGTGTTTTGGACGTGGCTTCATAGATATGCGACCTTTTTTGTGGAATGCAAAGGTGGCAAATCTCTCCAACGATACAGTAGACTCGTCAGTGAAGTTGCAATCCTGGAAAGTTTCTCCACTGTCAATCCATGCCTGGGCCTGGACCACTCTCTTAATCTTGTTAACGTCCCTTATCATAGGGTACGCTCTGTAATGACAAGGAATAATTTTATAGGCACGGTACAGTTTCTTAAACAACACTTTAACCTCCTGTACTGTCCAGTACTAACCTCACACGTCCATATTTCCATCCAATTCTGCGTCTCATCTTCTTTATGCTGGTCTCGGATACAGTGAGATTGTGATTTTTCTGCAGAGTGTATTTGACCCTTAAGGCACTCTTCTCATCATTCTCTTCACTTATTTTGTTGACCAGAAGAGTTGTCTCCCTACAGTGTACAGAAAAACAGCAACCCGGTAAGTTACAGTGCAGTAGGCCAGAAGTACAGCACATAATTTACAGTAAAAAGAGTATAAAATTAGATAGATCTATACTATGTAGTTATGTTAATATGCAGCAATATAAACAATAATAGGTATACTGTATTATATAGTTACATAGTATTATATAGTTTTATATAGTTATACTTGTATAAATAAAAAAGTTAGATAAATATACCAAATTAACTATAAAATTAGATACATCTATTCTATGTAGTTCTATTAATATGCAGCAATATAAACAATAATAGATATACTGTATTATATAGTTATATAAATATACTTACGCGTTAGTTACCGTTGGTGTCCTCGTGCGTTGTCTGTTATTTCCGTGTGCATGATAGCACACGGTGGTTGATTGCACAACGAGGCCAGAAGCAGCTAACCAGCGTTGGATATCTGCAATTCGGTGTCCGCTCGTGTACATCTCCTTAATTCTCATGCGAGATCCTTTGAAATCTTTTTAACAGGCATTGCTTCGAGTAGAAAGAAATACAAACACAAGAATGTATATTCGATATTTAGTCGATGTGTATTCAGTGTGCAGTGAATCCACAAAATGGATGGTGTATTTATACGTTAATGACTCACATTAGAGTACGCCCACTTTCAACACCTGTACCTCGTCGACATGCATAAAAGGTTACACACTTTGCATAGCCCACCACTCGATGATCTGTATCTGAACTTGCCCTTGTCCAGATACTGCATTGTGCCATCTGCTTCCATGGATCAACCCCGATTCTACGGACGCAGGAAGCCACTCGCCTCTGCCATGCCTGTCATGCAGAAAAAGCGAAAGGCAGGAGCCATTTCCAAGCCAAAGCCAAAGCGACAGGCTAAGGCTAATAAAGAAAACCTTCTGCTGACCCCAAAGGCTAAGGGTTTTAAAACACGTAAGCCTTATTATGCCAAGAAGAAATAAAGTGATGTACACTCAACGCAAAACAAATGGCAGCCAACCCATCAAACCCACAGATCACTTTCTCCAATACACTTCGACGACTCTACCGCCACTCTCCCGGAAATCTACAGCCCATCTTCTCCACTACTTGTCCACGATGCTGCCGCCGGTGGCCCCTGAAATCCATGGGTCACTTTCTCCATTACGCTTAGACGACTCTGACGCTTCTCGCCCCAAAATCCACAGGTCGCTTTCTCCATCCCTCTTCGACGACGCTGCCGCTTCTCCTCTCCAAGAAATCCACAGGTCACCTCCTCCATCCTTCTTCGGCGACGCTGCCGCTTCTCTCCATGGAACCCCCATCTCATCCTCCGTAGCACCCATCCACCCAGATGTCTACAGCACGTCATGCACAAGAACCAGCTCTTTAGACCGCATGCTGAATGGGTTAAGTGTGGATATCCCCGGGAACTCTACTGTGCTGGTAAAGATAGATCTGCTTCTGGAGACCATGCTAAATATGGATCAACGGATGCAGAAGATGGATCAACGGATGGAGAAGATGGATCAATGGATGGAGAAGATGGATCGACGGATGGAGAAGATAGAGACTGACATAGCGGGGATACATAATTTGTTCGGTGTTCATGCCCCTGTTTCCCTGACGCCGGAGCAGGAGGGTGGCATGGATCTGATAAATGAGACCTTCGACCGCCTTCCAACACCAAGCGCACCCCCTCCATCAGAAGATTTTGTGTTCATGTATGCCGTTGAGGAGGAGGATAACATGACAACCCCGTCAAGACCACGCCAGGAGACAACACGGTGACCAAGACAGGAGGAAAGCTTCCTCCCAGACAACCTAACCTCGCCCGCCGCCACAAGCACACCCACTCCCAGAAGAACACCCTCTCCCAGAACCCAACCTACATACGCTTGCATCTATATGGTGCCCGACATCGTCCTGTGCGAGCTGCCATCGGCACTCAGGGAGAATTATAGGATGATTAGTGATGGTTTACCCCACAAGTATGCCACGTTAATTTTTAAGCACCACGTGTCCTACTTAGAGTACTTGAAAAAGAACGCTGCGATGTTCGAAATGCATTGGATGGGTCTTTTGCCACATTAAAGTGCCCTTTTAATAATTTTTTTGTTCTGGTTTCTTCCTGCTCCTTTGTGCTGGTGCACTTTTTGGTCTCCCTTTTCCCTGTACTGCGAGTGGGCCTACAAAGTGAACTATGAAGGAAATCGTGAAAAAAGGGCGCTTCCTGATAATTTAAGAAGGACTATTGTGGAGGAATTGCGGTGCTATTTTTCAATGACAGAACCTTTAATGAAAAGTGTTCGAGACTCCATTAATGGCATTTTGCACCATGCAGGGCATCGGCCCTGGAAGGACAATCTGGTGGGGATCGAATTTGCGTTGTTTATTTTTTCTAAATGTTTTTGTAAATTAATAAAGGAGATGTTGTGTGTTTTAGCTTGTATTAATAAAGAAATGTTTTTACTTACTGTACACACAGGACCTGCACAATTCCAATCCCCGAGGGCCGCAAACAGGCCCAGTTTTCAAGGTTATCCTGAAAATCGGGCCTGTTTGCGGCCCTCGAGGACTGGAGTTGTGCAGGCCTGACTGACTGTTCTGTACACCATCCTACTGTCATCCTTTTGACTTTCTGTACTTTAATAAAGGAGATGTTGCGTTTTGTATATTTTATGATGAAAGAATTTGTTTTGATAACACCATGTGACTGTTAACCATACTGACTGACTGTAAATGTTTTTACTTTCTGTACATAAATATTTCCACTAGCAGTAAACCATGCACCTGTTGATGTTTTGAATTGCTGTACACTTAAAATGTTTTTACATTGTACAGTATTTGTAAATAAATGTTTTTGTTCTTACTCCACCAATAAAAGAACATGTTGATTTGTTTTAAATTGTTCCATTGTCTCCTTTTATACTGTAACAAAATACAGGGTTTCTAGAATGTACAGTACTGTCAGACATACTGTACTGTATACTGTAGGCATACTCATTACTGTACATCACAAGAGTATTAAAACAATACATGCTGTACGGGTATAGAATACACACATGTACTGGAATACATGTAGAGTAAATGCATACTTTTTATTTTCTCGGGTTTATTATACAGTATATATAAAAAAAAGTTTTGTATACGGTCTGAGAACATCAGCATACTGTTTCAGGTATTCTATCCTGATCAATAACAACGGCCACTAAATTGTAGATTCCGGTACGTGTTTTTTTAAATCCGATTCAGCAATGTGCAGGCATTGTTACACAAAGCGATATTATCCATCGAAATCCCTCCATTTGCCTTTTTCCGCATGAGATGACAAAATTTTCTTTTCTGAGGAAAAACAAAAATAAAAGTTTTACTGTAATGGTCAGTTCCCTGGTCACATGCGCATGCGCCTACCGTCGATGTGATGACACGCATATGCATTTCAAGAAGGTTCCAATGCGCATGCGCCTAGCTTTTCACCAATTGTTCAGTATCTACTGTAGAAGCCGCTCAGCCAATGATATTGCTTACAGGAGAATCGCTTGACTTTTGAATCGCACTGATAATGATATTTTCAAAATAAAAAAAACAGAATAAAATACGGCAACATTACTCACCATAGAATTTCACAATCAGCTGGTGCCGGGCCACTGCCAGTCCCGTATTCTTGATCATACACATCGTTAAGAACACACAGAGTGGTCAAGCGAGGTCACTGAAAGTCCCTCAAAATTGCACTCATAACTAAGTCCAATACATTTATCAAAAAGTTCCAGTAAATAAACTGGTATCAATAGTATTATAATAGTATACATACCAATAGGAAAAAATAGCCAATCTGGATGTATGGTCACTTTATACAAACATCCCCCACGAGGATGGGATTTCAGCCACCCACAGAGACAGTAACTAAATGCATCGAATTTATTCTGACCCATAACTACTTCACATTTGGAAATGACACATACCTCCAGACAACCGGGACCACTATGGGTACTCGGATGGCGCCACAGTATGCCAATCTGTTCTGTGCAAAACTGGAAAGTTACATTCTTTCCACCTGTCACTTGAAACCCCTTACATACCTTTGCTACATCGATAACATCCTACTGATTTGGACCTCTGGTGAACAGGACCTCCTACAGTTCTATGACAACTTCAATATGTTCCACCCGACCATTAACCTCAAACTCACCCATTCCCCAGAAGAAGTACATTTCCTAGACACCACCATCACCATAAAGAACAACCAACTACAGACTTCTGTATACCGCAAACCTACAGACAGAGCCTGCTATTTGAGGGACAACAGCTTCCACCCGACACACACCAAAAATGCAACCATCTACAGTCAAGCCATACGATACAACCGTATATGCTCCGACACAGCAGACAGAGACCAGCGGATTAAAGCCTTGAGATCAGATTTTATAAACCGTGGATATAACCACAGAACTGTAGACCAGCAAATTCACAAAGCCACCAGAATACCAAGAAGTGATCTCCT
>WSYH01000937.1:65579-149963 GCA_036426205.1 Ascaphus truei | reverse complement strand
TCATTACTTTTTACCCCTGAGGAAGAAAGCAAGACTTTCGAAACGCGTAGGGTGGTTCTGTGAGGTCCCTACTACTCGGGTGTGAGTGCTGTACCCTTCCGAAGCTGGGAGCTGTGAGCTGTGAGCTGTGGTAAATCAAATGCTGGCGTAGGAATATCCAACATTTCAGCATTGCTGTGTTTGGTGCACGTGGCCCGGGCAGACCAGGAAGTATCTGTGAGTGTGGTCCTGGAGCTTCTGCAGTGCTGGGAGAGGACTGAGGCAGACGCAGCTAGCTGGAAAAACCTGTCCCTGCCCATAAGAGACTCCTCGTCTGAGCCCAGGTGTTAACAACAGCAGCAGCAGCAGCAGCAGCAGCTATCCATAAGAGGGGATACTCTTTGAATTATCCATTGCCTGATTACGTCCTGTTTTCGGTAAGCAGGTACCCCCACCCGAGTTGGAGAATCTTGCCTGAACCTAATATATGTTTTTATGTACTATTTTATGTGTAATAAGTGTATTTTATGATATTAATGATATGCCATATTAAATGCCATTGTGAGTAGTTACCTGTTGTTCTCAGCGTCTGTTAAGTGTTGTTTGTTTATGTATGTGTAAGTTTTACAGTATTATGCTATGATTTGATTTCTTTGTTATTTACATGTTCACCCTTACCACGTGGAGCATCCAATCGGACGGGCGATTTCCGTGGCTCTGGTTGTATATTTTATAATATATATTTTATAATATCTATTAGAATTGCTTTGATCATTACAGTGTTGAGCGCCACTGATATAACTTCTTTTACATTCCACTAACAACATGGTCTTATATAAGGGCTATGCAACCTCTCTCTGTGGCTGACGGTAAGGTGTTTTCAATATTTATTCGCCACTTTGGTGCCAGTGACACTACATAGAGTATCCTTGAGAGAGCCTAGGTAGCCTCACTGACACTAAAGAGGTAATGACAATTTTATATACAGCTGAACCCCGTTATAACGCGATCCGTTACAACGCGAATCTACTTATAACGCGAATGCAAGCGCGGCTCCCAATGTCGTGTTTATAAATACTTTACAACACGATTATTGGCATCTTAAATACTTTATTGTACAATGCATACAATTGTACATTATTTCTAACGCGATCCACTTAGAATGCGATGTGATTCTTTGGACCCCAAGCACAGTGTTATAAGGGGGTTGAGCTGAATAATGCAATTTAAGTTTTAATATTTTTTTTATTCTTTGACTAACAGGGCTTAAAGTAATTCATGTAGATGAAGGGGGACAAATTGATTGGGATTGTTGGGGGTGGGGTGAATGTAGTGGGGGTGGGTGATAGGGGTAGGTGCTTGTGATGGAAGGTTAGGCCCCCTGGGGGAAGGTAGGTTGTTTACCATAGTGACTAGTAAGGCAATGCCATGCTCTTTAGTATGCAAGACGAGGAGAGGAGGAGGGGGTGGGAGTGTGTAGTTAGGGTAGTGGTAAGTAAATATGAACTCTTTTGTAGCCCTTAGTGAGTTAACCATAACTGTGAATTTTAGTAATTTGTATGTGCTTCTGTAGGTAGGTAGGTAGGTGTAGGTGATCACTAGTGGCTGGTTTAGCTATAACTTAAATAACGTACGGGTGTTCCCTCACGTTTCACAATACAGTGTAGAGTGCTCTATGAACAGAAAGATGAAGCGCATGCTCTGATAGTGCAATCACATTTTATATTTTAATAGAAATGATCTCTAGGATCATAGTGCAACAAAGCACTAAGAAAAGATAAAGGGGAAACAAGTAATAACAATATATCAAATCCAGCGACTGAAGTATTAGGATGTTGCCCTTGCTATGTGGGTAGCAGTGTTTTTCAGCTCTTCCCTGACAGCGTCTCTCGGCTGTCTCTCCGATGGAATCCTGGAGCCGCGCCTTTGCCCACTCCCTCTATGTCCAAAAGGCGGGCGCTGCCACTATGTCTTGGACCTCCCCCCAGGTATATAAGATTCTTATAGAAGTGAGAATAGGTGCGCAACTACAAACAATACACAACATGAAGTGATAATCAGTGATAAATGTATAAATCAATACGTGACCTCATAGGCACTGAGTATTTGGAGCGTCTGCAGCTGTGATACTAGGGATGGCTCAAAACACCCCCTACAAGTTTAGACAGAATACACAAAAAACACAGCGCACAGCGCTCATAGTGTATTAAAAGATATATTAAAAATAACCAACAAATAAGGGTAAGTATTGTGCGTACATCAAAATAAAATTAAACAGGCATGTCAGGGGTTAATGTTACCCATGCACCAGACAGAACGCCAATTCAGATGTCATCAAACGATGGTATAAGCAGTTCCCCGTCTCTCAGTCTCTCGGTCCCAAAATGGAGCCTGTATAGTCCCACTTGCAAGGGTAGAAAGTCCAGCAAACTCGTGGTGTACACGAGTAATGTCGCGGTATCCGGCAAGTTCTTACAGTGGCTGGATACACGCTTCTCAGCCCACCGATCTGGCACTTCCGGGTTTGTGACGTCACTGGGAAGCGACACTGCAATTTGCGTCGCGGTTTTTTTCCTCCAGTCGCCGAGTGAGCCCACAGTAGTGGGGTAGAGTCCAATGAAATACAGCAAATCGAACCTATTTCCAACGCGTTTCGAAACCTTACGGTCTCATCAGGGATGGAAATAGGTTCGATTTGCTGTATTTCATTGGACTCTGTACCCCACTACTGCGGGCTCACTCGGCGACTGGAGGAATAAAATCCCCCCCACGCAGAATACTTATCCTTATTTGTTGGTTATTTTTAATATATCTATTAATACACTATGAGTGTTGTGCGCTGTGTTTTTTGTGTATTCTATATAAGATGCTTCCTTCCTAAATTATAAGAGAGATTCCAGGATTCTACCTTAGTGGGTGACGACCAGCCTCACGGGCCTCAAGCCTCTGGGGGGCCTAGTCACGGACAAAGTGACCGCAAGATGCGAGGGAAGGTGTTCATCTGTAGGGTGTGACAAAGTACCTCTCTTTCATGGGAGATGGAGTCTGCTGGCCTGCCAATAAATGGTACAACGTTCCCTGTCGCCGTCTAGTTACTGGAAAGAGGTTCCTGTGTGGTCCACACAGGATGGAGGTGCTGCACCAGATGAGTTCTCTTGCTGTTCCCCATACCAATGCGGACACTGGTCAGGCTTCCTGACAGACAACAGGTGAGCCCATACAGCACCAAAATACACCCATAACAGCCAGATCTTTATTAGGGTGGCGGAAGAGGTGTTAAACATATGTTGAGTGCAATTTGGGTACTACAAAGCTCCCAACACTAATATACCACTGGTGAAGAGATAGCTAGATCCTGTAGCATTCTAATAGTATGATATTAGGTCACACATACTGCTGCAATCAATATATATGTTTCAATCATAAACAATTCTGCCAATAACAATATTCTATATAGTATGAAATACAAATTGTATAAACAACTATAACAAATATATAAAAATATATACAAATGATAAAAAAATAGGATAATATGACCAGTCCCAATGTATCAGACCTCAAGAATCTTTGCAGCCAGAACTTAGGAATCACCTCTTCCTTCAAAGATACCAACAAAAACAAAAAGAAGAACAGGCGCACTCCTAGTGTATATTTAAGTGAGAGATGGTGCTCAAAATCGCATGTAAACTCTATAAAAATATCAAAAATATTATTGTATAAGTCCATCAGTATCCAGATAACATAATGAGTGTCTAGAGTGACAACAAATCCATATAATAGTGCATTCCAGAGAGGGATAAGTGCCTAGCGGTGTACACCCGACAAACACATAGGGGGCTATGCACTAAGCTCAATGGCTTTGCGTTCTGATTTGGCCAGAAAACAGGTTCGTTAAAAAGTGAAGCCGGGGACGCAATGCACTAAGGCCTTGAGGCCATTTTTTAACGTACCTGCTCAAAATAGCTCAGAACAGCCACAGCGTACGGTTTGCTTTTTTCCCCCTGCTAGCGTTCTGAACCTTTCCGTACGCTAGCTGATAGAAAAAAAAGCCGCATGTAACATTTGCATGGAGATTTGACATCTCCATGCAAGACTGTTACAGGCGATCCTACACTAAATAAAAACATTTTAATAATAGTGTACATGAGCAGGGGGTCTCCGGAGCTGAACCGCATTGGTTTCAGGTCCGAGGACCCCCTACTTCAGGAGATACGGGCCCCGTTATGGGGTGCAGGTATCCCCTGCAGTTTAAAGCTCCCGCGTCACGTGACCGGGTTATTTACATTCTGCAGGGGATACCGGCACCCCATAAAGGGGCCTATATCTCCTGAAGTAGGGGGTCCTCGGACCTGAAACCAATGCGGTTCAGCTCAGGAGACCCCCTGCACATCTACACTAGTATTAAAACACACATAACAATAAACAATAATTCATTACCGTAGCGGCTATCCGCTATGGTAATGAAGCAGCATTAATGTATTTTTAATAACAGTGTGCGGGAGCAGGGGGTCCCCTGAGCTGAACCGCATTGATTTCTGCCTCAGAGACCCCCTGCTTCCCGAGTTGCAGGCCCCGGTTTGGGGCATCGGGTGCCAGTGCCGCCGCCATCTTTATAGCGTCCAAGACGCGATGTGGGCTCTATAAAGATGGCGTCCGCACTGGCACCGATGCCCAAAACCGGGGCCTGTAACTCGGGAAGCAGGGGGTCTCTGAGGTAGAAATCAATGCGGTTCAGCTCAAGGGAACCGCTGCTCACGCACACTGTTAATAAAAATACATTAATGCAGCTTCATTAGATTAGCGGATAGCCGCTAAGGCAATGAAGGGGTTAAGGCACATTAGCATGTTTATTGGGGACAATTGCCTCCAATAAACAACACACATCCCCCCTGCCCCCTAACACATACAGTACTGTAATGGGCAAAATTACTATTATCCACATATGGATAATAATGCATTTGGCCATTTTAAATACATATAAATTACAATAAATACAGTCAAAACATTTAACACTTACGTTTTACAGGCACCCACGATGAAGGCCGTCTTCATCCTCATCTTCATCCTGCCCATGTCCCTCCGGTGCTGCAAAACATGCACAACAATCACAATAGCCAATGTAATGTCCCCTAACCCCTTAATCACCATAGCGGTTCTTAACCGCTACAGTCATTAAGGGGTTAACCCACCCTCACCCACCACTCAGGAGGCCTACATACCGTCCCACTAAACCCCCACCCCATGAGGCCTAACCACTCTCACCCACTACCCACAAGGGAGGCCTACCCACATACCCTTAGGGCCAATACACCCCCCCCCCCCCCCCCCCCCCAACACATAAAGTACAATAATGTGCAAAATAACTATTATCCAGATATGGATAATATATTATTTGCCCATTATGAAACACATAAAACATGCATACTGTAAATCAAAACATGAATTTTTAATCTTAAAATCACCACAATGCATGTTACAATAAATCCAGCATCTATTGCAAATATAAGCCAACAAATCAGCAGCTCCACAAATGTATATGAAATGTCACACAATTGCATTGAGTGTGTACATGATGCAATTAATCTGTGCATCATGCAACACTATGCAAAATATATGTAACAATAAAATACACTATGAACAATGTCCCCTAACCACCAATGCCATCATGAAAATCAGTTAGAAACTAACCAACATCAATTAGCATCAATCAATTAATCCAGTTCCTCAAACAATTAAAATACAATACAAATCAATTAGAAAATTCCCTATTCAATTGCTAAAGCCAAACCATTGCCAAAACAATTCTAATTTAACGTAACCACCATCATTCTAATCTAACTACCATAAAGAAGCCATTACCTAAATACAAATTACATTATTCACAACAAGGACAAAATAAAGATGCTAAATACATTATCCATACATGAAAAGAACCTAAACATGAGCCAAACAATCAATTATTATCCCTGTTTGTCTATCCATACAGCTAGATAAACATAACATACAGGGGCAATAATAGAGCATAAAATACAAAGCATTTACATACAAAATTCACATACAATACACCCATTCAGTGTCCGTGAATGTATGTATATACATAGATACATTCACAGGCATTAAATGAGACTGAAAAAATAAAAGACATGAATCAAAAATCACAAAAACCTGTAAAAGTAAAAATAATACACTTTTCTTTTGTTTACTCACCATTAGATGTCCACTCACCGAAATCCAAGCGACCCGGAAGCACAGGAACCAATCCACAGGTAAGCTATAAAATACAAAACCATAACAAATCCACGTCTGTGTTTTCTTTCTCTTTGGGGTCTTCTTCTGGCTTCTTCCGTCTTCTTCCATGTTCTTACGCCACGCCCTTCTTCTCTTCTTAGGAGGGGAGATGTTCCCTCCTCGGCGACTAGCTTCAAAATGAGGCGACATAGGCTTTTATAGGCCTATGACGTCCCCCCCCCCCCCCCCCCAACACATAAAGTACAATAATGTGCAAAATAACTATTATCCAGATATGGATAATATATTATTTGCCCATTATGAAACACATAAAACATGCATACTGTAAATCAAAACATGAATTTTTAATCTTAAAATCACCACAATGCATGTTACAATAAATCCAGCATCTATTGCAAATATAAGCCAACAAATCAGCAGCTCCACAAATGTATATGAAATGTCACACAATTGCATTGAGTGTGTACATGATGCAATTAATCTGTGCATCATGCAACACTATGCAAAATATATGTAACAATAAAATACACTATGAACAATGTCCCCTAACCACCAATGCCATCATGAAAATCAGTTAGAAACTAACCAACATCAATTAGCATCAATCAATTAATCCAGTTCCTCAAACAATTAAAATACAATACAAATCAATTAGAAAATTCCCTATTCAATTGCTAAAGCCAAACCATTGCCAAAACAATTCTAATTTAACGTAACCACCATCATTCTAATCTAACTACCATAAAGAAGCCATTACCTAAATACAAATTACATTATTCACAACAAGGACAAAATAAAGATGCTAAATACATTATCCATACATGAAAAGAACCTAAACATGAGCCAAACAATCAATTATTATCCCTGTTTGTCTATCCATACAGCTAGATAAACATAACATACAGGGGCAATAATAGAGCATAAAATACAAAGCATTTACATACAAAATTCACATACAATACACCCATTCAGTGTCCGTGAATGTATGTATATACATAGATACATTCACAGGCATTAAATGAGACTGAAAAAATAAAAGACATGAATCAAAAATCACAAAAACCTGTAAAAGTAAAAATAATACACTTTTCTTTTGTTTACTCACCATTAGATGTCCACTCACCGAAATCCAAGCGACCCGGAAGCACAGGAACCAATCCACAGGTAAGCTATAAAATACAAAACCATAACAAATCCACGTCTGTGTTTTCTTTCTCTTTGGGGTCTTCTTCTGGCTTCTTCCGTCTTCTTCCATGTTCTTACGCCACGCCCTTCTTCTCTTCTTAGGAGGGGAGATGTTCCCTCCTCGGCGACTAGCTTCAAAATGAGGCGACATAGGCTTTTATAGGCCTATGACGTCACATTTTGGTCAAATGTTTCCCACGGTCCTGATTGGGCCGTAAAAAACATGTGATTTGGCCGAGCAAAAAAAAAAAATGATGACGTAATTTAAAGGTAATGAAAGCACAGCCAATCAGAATGGCTTTGCTTCAATTGCCTTTAAGATGACGTCATTAAAAAAAACATGGCCGGTCTCACATGGTACGGTAGCCAATCAGAGCGTGGGAATTCCATCCCATCTCTGATTGACTCTAGTAGACCATGTGACAGAGGCTTGGGGGAGAAAGGATGTGACGTCTTTGAAAGCCTGTCACATGGTACTAGAGCCAATCAGAGTTGGGATGTATTTCCCACACTCTGATTGGCTACCGTACCATGTGAGACCAGCCATGTTTCTTTTAATGACGTCATCTTAAAGGCAATTGAAGCAAAGCCATTCTGATTGGCTGTGCTTTCATTGCCTTTAAATGACGCCATCATTTTTTTTTGGCTCGGCCAAATCACATGTTTTTCACGGCCCAATCAGGACCGTGGGAAACATTTGACCAAAATGTGACGTCATAGGCCTATAAAAGCCTATGTCGCCTCATTTTGAAGCTAGTTGCAGAGGAGGGAACATCTCCCCTCCTAAGAATAGAAGAAGGGCGTGGCGTAAGAAGACGGAAGAAGACGGAAGAAGCCGGAGAAGACCCCAAAGAAGAAAAGAAGACCCCAAGACAGACGGGAAGGATTATAAATAGAAGAAAAAGACACAGACGTAGATTTGTTATGGTTTTTTATTTTATGGCTTACCTGTGGATTGGTTCCTGTGCTTCCGGGTCGCCTGGATTTCGGTGAGTGGGCATCTAATGGTGAGTAAACAAAAGAAAAGTTTATTATTATTATTATTATTACTTTTACAGGTTTTTATGATTTTTCATTCATGTCTTTTATTTTTTCAGTCCCATTTAATGCCCGTTAATGTATATATGTATATACATACCTTCACGGACACTGAATGGGTGTATTCTATGTGACTTTTGTATGGAAATGCATTGTTTTTTATGCTGTATTATTGCCCCTGTATTTTATGAATATCTATCTATATGGATAGACATACAGGGATAATAATTGATTGGTTTGCTAATGTTTATGTTCTTTTCATGTATGGCTAATGTATTTATCAGCTTTATTTTGTAATTGTTGTGAATAATGTAATTTGTATTTAGGTAATGGCTTCTTTATGGTACTTAGATTAGAATGATGGTGGTTACTTTAAATTAGAATTGTTTTGGCAATGGTTTGGCTTTAGGAATTGAATAGGGAATTGTATAATTGATTTGTATTGTATTGTAATTGTTTGAGGAAATGGATTAATTGATTGATGCTAATTGTATTGATGTTGCTTAGTTTATAATTGATTTTTATGATGGCATTGCTGGTTAGGGGACATTGTTCATATTGTATTTTATTTTTACATATATTTTGCATAGTGTTACATGATGCACAAATGAATTGCATCATGTACAAACTCTGCAATTGTGTGACATTTCATAGACATTTGTGTAGCTGCAGTTTTTTTTTTTTTATATATTTACAATGGCTGCTGGATTTATTTTAACATGCAATGTGGTGATTTTAAGATTAAAAATGCATGTTTTGATTTATGCATGTTTTATGTGTTTAATAATGGGCAAATAATCTATTATCCATATCTGGATAATAGTTATTTGGCACATTATTGTACTGTAGGTGTTGGGGGGGTGGGGGGGATGTATGTATTGAATGTATAGGCCAGGTTTATTTATTTTACATTCAGAGTTGGTTCCTTGGTTCTGCGTGAGACCTCTGGAGACCACCTGCGGTATCCTCGGGAATCTCACGGGTATCAGGCTGGTGGTTCCACGGGTGAAACCTGCGGGGAAGAACCAGTGGCCTCACATCTGTGGGGGCACCGCGGACCCGTAGTGTGCGGGAAAGAACCGGTGGTCCCACATCCGTGGGGGCACCGCGGACCGGTAGTGAGCACTTGTGAGTCCCCAGACCCCCGTGAGAACCACCTGAGGCCCCGCAGACACCAGTGTGTCTGACCCGGGGCTCCCAGACATCCGTGGGCCTACCGTGGGGACCCAATTGTGGCCCACGGTGACCCGCGTAGACCACCTGGGGGCCATGGCGCTTGGCGGGACCCACCAACAGGCCTCCAGAACCTGTGTGAAACAAGTTGCTGGTACCCTGTAGGTCTGTCAGGTGACCCGCCAGGCCCGCTGGGGACTCGCGTGGGGCTGGGTATGAACCCTGTATGTAAAAGGATAAATCATGTATTTATGGGGGGGCACAGGGGGTGGGTAATGTATTTAATAAATAGAATAATGTTTATTGTGGGGCAGTGTGTTGTTTTTATTGTGGGTACTGGGGGTGGGGGGGGGTGTATTGGCCCCAAGGATATGTGGGTACGGCCTGCATTGGGGGTGAGAGTGAGGGTGAGTTAGGACATGGGGAGGAGGGAAGAGTAGTGGAGCGGCGGGTATGTATGGCCTCCCGAGGCTGGTGTGGTGATGGGTGGTTAACCTTAGTAGGGCTAGTAGCGGTTAATCTCCAGACCGCATGTGATTAAGGGGTTAGGGACAATTCAAATTGGCTATTGTGATTGTTGTGCAATGTTTGTGGACAGCCCACCGTCATAGGGGCATGGGAAGAAGGAAGATGAGGATGATGAAGATGCCTTCTATCGTGGGGGCAGGTGCCTAGTATGACTAGCGTAATGTAATATGTTCACGGGACTGTATTTATTGCATGTTATATGTATTTAAAAAGCCAAATGTACTGATTAGGCTGTAATAAGGATGTAATAGTAATTACTGGCCATTAATGTACAGAGATAGGTGATTAGGGGGGTTGTTTTTAGTATGTAAAATGATATTGTATTATGTTTGGAGGGGTTGAAACCATTGATACCGCAGCCCGCGGGACCCCGGGACTCCCGCGGGGCCCCCGGGCACGGCCGCAGGGACCACCGGGACTCCGGCAGGACCCCCGCAACTCCCATTGGGGACCACCGCACTCCCATTGCGACCCCCGCTTGGTGAGCCGGGGACCCCCGGACACCTGCGGGGCAGCGGGGATGCCCTCGTGACCCCAGGCTCCCCGGGGACCCTGCGGGGTAAAGCGGGGACCCCCCGAATGCTGTATGGGTTTTGCGACTGCAAAAATAAAAAGCAAGAATTTTTTCTAGTCCAGAGTCGTTGAGTCTATACTCTGACCTGAAGTGTTCTGATCAACGCAACTTCGCGTACGCTAAGGTTGCTTTGTGAGTGATGCCGCTTATAAGCAGAATTTAATGCAAACAGGTTGCGACGAGCAAGTGGACTTAGAAAATTCTGAAAAAAGTCATTTTAGATCGGAAAGTGCCTGTTTGAGTTACTTAGTGCATTGGGCTTGAGCAAAAAATCACGTTCGAAGAGCACTTTGCGGTCTAGAAAGTTGACTAAACGGAGCTTAGTGCATAGCCCCCATAATGTGGCATACAAGTATCCCAATTAGGAATAAAGGTTGTAGGATTCAGCTGTACAGAGTAAAATATCAGGGATATTGCCCATTACCTGTCGATTGGTACAGGACAGTCCAGTATATTTGGGGGTGTACAGTCCGTGACGGGTAGTAAGATCCAGGACAGTAAAGGTGAAAAACGGAGCACAGCCAGCACGATGGTCACCAAATGAGATACAGGGCTAATTAAATATATAGATTTATTTGCAATTCTCTTAGGAAAAAAATGGCAGATTGAAACACACCTCAGCGTTTCATGCGGTTGCAACTTTTATCAAGGTGTAATGATGAAGTCAGAAGAAAGACGAAAACTTGTAAAGGTGCAATTACGCGTAGCGTCACAAGCATTTAGACTGCTGAGGGATTGGCTGAGATATGCTTTTTTCTGAGGAAGGTAGGTTGGGATGATCGAAACGTTGGATGTGGTAGCCATGCTAAACTGAAGTATAGCTACTGGACTTACAAGACTGCTGTGCTGTCTCTTTTGTCGGACTCCAATCTGGTAAAACCTATTTTTATATTATAATTTTACTTCAGTATTAGCTGATACCTTTGTGAGTGCAACTTTTTTAGTGGCACCTAGTTCAATTTGATGGAACAAAAACTCGTTCTTCATGGAGAGCGAAAATGTGAAAACGGAATGACATGTAACTCCCGCTCCTAACAGCTGCGGCTCCCCCCACAGCGCCTGGTGTAGCACATGCGGGAGCCCGCACATAGTGACCGCATGCTCCCCCCACGAAGTGCACCCGCGACATATGCCGACGCATTGCGGAGTGGTGATGGCGCCGATGACGGACGCCACACATGCGCAGAACGGCTGGCATCGCTCAGTTCTCTGGGCGGCTATGCGCAGAACTTCTGGAGCTCGGAGTGCGTCGCTTCGTCAATGGGCCCAGCAGAGGAGAAGAGGACACGGAGGGCAGACCACAATAACACTCATTGTGACGTGGGTGGTCCGAAGATGGAGATGCAAATGAGACGTTTGTCAGGAGAAGGGAGGGGCTATTTTGCTGAGAGGGAGAAGATAGACAGGATGTGAGAGTGTGAGGAGAGGGACAGGAGAGGGCTAGGAGGGGGAGGGAGAGGAGAGGAGAGAGGTGGGTCAGGCCGGTCCAATGTGGTACCGGGAAAGAACCCTTTTAGATGGGCGATGAGAGGAAGATAGTTAAAAGTACGTATAGTAGAATTGAGTTCAGCACGCTAATTCTAGCTCTTATGAGGACATAAGAGAAGATTTGGATCGTGTAACAGCCAGAGGTGATGTGGACAAGTCCTGGCTTGTTTGTTGTTAGAAAATGCTGTGCCTACACCTAACATTTTTGGAACTTCACTGCGTCTTTAAAGGACAAAAGTGGGCATAGTGGGCGGGGTCTGCAGTGATCATTCTAGCGGGCCTGTTTTACCCAGTTCTATGTGCCATGAATAGACGCGTAGGAATTAATAGTTGTCTCATTTTCCTCAATCGTGAAGCGAGCAGACCACGCAGTGGGCTGGAAGTCAGAAATGGCTTTTATACCATCAGCCGGGGCTTGCCGAGTGTGATGGGTGCAAATTGATTGCACCCACAGTCATGCCTTGCTGCCTTGATCCCGCTGTCCGAGGTAGGAAGCAGCAATGCTACCGGAATAGCATAGCCACATTCATTCCTGAATAGTGCAGGGTGGTATGCGATGCACTATGAAGATATGGAGGGTGTGGTAGCCAGATTCTGTGGGTAGGATATCAGCCAGATTCCTATACTAGAACTCTCGATCAGTAGACGTACCGACTGCCTTTGAAGAATGGGTTATTGTTGGGATGGTTGGGCTGAGTGGTGAGACAATTATGAAGTATCAAGGCTCATTGAAGTGTTGGGGTTAACATTACATATTTCATCAGTCTAATTCGGTGACATGTAACAGTTTATGACGCAACGATGGACATGTTAGTAGTGTTTCATATTGGCAAATAACCACAAAACCATAGTTACTGTTGCATTTTTCTGATTGTAGTTAGAATAATTGTGATTATATGTAACATGTATTTAACTAATAGGTTGTACAACCCCCCTCCCCCCACACACACAACTACAATAACACAAGTGGCCATCATCTAAGTTCTTACTGAAATAATGAGTTGCCATCTTTGTAAACACGGTATCATCACATAAGGCCATTTTTTATTAACAAAAACATGGATGTGTAAGTGCATATTATTGGAAATATGTGTTCACTGTTTGAATCATAGGTATAATATGTGCATGGTTTTGCAAGAGACAACAATCAGACAGGGACAATCACGTCTCATGTCATATATGTTTTGTTAAAACATTTTTTCACAATATCTCCAAAACATATTTTTAAGCACACATATTGATGCATCGTCTAGTGTACTAAAATATTTAGTTAACGCTCACTATTCTTGGTGCCTCGGGGTACGGGATACGACCCCGTGAGACCATTATTGCCTACTGGCAACCCGCAATGACCTTGAAGAGAGAAAAAAGTGTGGGTTGCACACATTATCCACTCGGTCAGATTGCGCGGACTTGGAGAGGTTGAAGTTGTTCAGGTCTGTTTAGATAAACGGCATAGTGCATTAACAGTATAAGCTTCTGAGAAGGGTTGATGTGAGTCATTTGTTGTTGCATTCTGCCAATATTGCACTGCGTCTAATCTTAGCGACATTGGGAGTGGCTTGAGGAGGACCTCCCGTACTTGCTGCAGGTGAAAATGAGCAGCCAGTGGTGTTGGACGTCAGAATGTGATCAAATGACCCATTTGTCTCAAGGAAACAACAAGGGGAGATCTGTTGAAAATAGTTACATAATAGTCATTAAGAGTGTTGTTGAAGGACATGTGTAAACATGCTGTTATTAGGTGTCATAAGGATAGTGTGCAGAGTGGAGGAGAAACTGGGGGTGACGACGTAGCCGTGGGGGTGGGGGGAGTCTTGAGCAGCGATGGGGACCGGGGGGGTGTGTGACAAAGAGGGGGTCGTTGCTGCAGCGGGGGGGGGACCGGGGGGGTAGTGCAACGGTGAGCGGGGGATGCACAGCGGAGGAAAAGGAAACGAGGAGTCGTGTGCAGTGGAGCCAGAGTGTGTGAGAGCGATATAGCCGGGAGTGTGTGTGTTGCAGCGGGGACGGGGGGAGGAGTGTGCGCGGGGACTGGGGGGGTGAACAGCGGGGACTTGGGTGTGGTGCGCAACGGGGGACCGTGGGGTGCGCAGCGGGAACGGGGGGGGGGGTGAACAGAGGGGACGGGAGGGGGTGCAGCGGGACCAAACACACACACGTCGATCCAGGCAAGGACATGCGCCCGCAGTGGTGGGATTCACAATTTTGGTAGCAGTAAACGGTTGCTCTACTCACCAGGGGGGGCAAGAAGCACGAAGAGGAGCAGGAGGGATATGTGATGGGCTGGGTGGAGGGAGATGGGGGTATGGGAGGGGAGTATGGGGGGAGGGAGATGGGGGGAGGGAGATGGGGGGAGGGAGATGGGGAGATGTGTTGTTTGTTTTATATTTATGTTTTCTTTTAATGTTTTATTCAGTTGGAAAGGACTGCAGGGGGGAGAAAGAGACCAGAGCCAACTTCACATCTCAGCCCCCCTCACATCTCAGCCCCCCTCACATCTCCACCAGACTCCCTCACATCTCAGCCCCCCTCACATCTCCACCAGACCCCCTCACATCTCACATCTCTCCCAGCCCCCCTCACATCTCTCCCAGTCCCCCTCACATCTCTCACAGCCCCCCTCACATTCTCTCCCAGCCCCCTCACATTCTCTCCCAGCCCACCTCATGTCTCTCCCATCAGAAATCCTAAGAATAGGTTCAGCTGAATCCCACTCATGCCCCCACCCTTAGTAGCCATGCCCCCTCCCTTCGTAGCCACGCCCCTGCCCCTTGCTCCCGGTCTAAGATTATTGCTGGACAGATGAGTGAAATTTAGAATGTCTATAATTTGGTAGGTTAGTGACATTGGAAGCTCAAAATAGTTGCGTTGACCTACAAATCCACAGCAGAATGTACAGTGAAAGTTTCGTTGTGGTACGTAGTGCCGTTTCTGAGATTTCGATGCTTCTGACATACAAACAAACAGACGGAATCCAATTTAGAATTATAGTATAGATATATATATTGTTGACATAGGAAGCCTGGGATTATTTGTTTATACAGTACATGCACTGCAACCTCACCTTCTACATCTAATCCACAAAGTACAATATCCAAAAATAAAGTTACACCAGTTTTGATTTTGAACAGATTTATTCATTTATTGAGCAGCCTTAAGTTTTCCATTAGAAACATTTTCATTGAATCAGTCTCATTTACTGTATGCTTTAAGATTTCATTTCTGCTCACAGTCAGCCATTGGATATTGACAATTAAAAGTCTGATCTGCACTAGAAAGCAACACATCTTTAATTATTACTGAGCTACTGTAGTGCCGATGAGTATTCTAAAACAAATCTGGGGCAATCACCAAAAAGACTTGGTACATGCTGGGTATATGCTTGGTACATGCTGCAACATTTCAGTGACATTTCTGCAGACAGACTAATGGCCCATCCGATTAACAGCGGGGATCCCTGGCAGTCCCATTCAAACTGAATGGGACTGCCAGGGACCCCTGCTGTGTTAATTCGATGGGCCATTAGTCTCTGCAGAAATGTCACTGAAATGTTGCAGCATGTACCCAGCATGTACCGGAGTCCTGTTGGTGATAGCCCCAGATTTTCTATGGCAAGTTTTAGAATACTCGTCGGCGCACCTGTATAAAACTAAATGCTATGATTACATTTTGCAGATTCTGCGTGTAATGAGTGATTGTGCAGGGTGTACAGTACAGGTGCGTTAAAGAGGAGTCACTGGAACAGGTAGAGAATATTCCTAGTGGTGTATGGAGGATGCTATGGAAGGTCTCTATGTAGGATAACATGTAGAACTGTAGAAGATTTCACATAGATATGGCTGAATAATTACATGACCTTCGACTTCATACTTTAAGGACCTCCAGTTAATTACATTACCACCAATGTTTTTATAAAGAACATCAGCGATGTTCTGTTGGGTCAGTACCTTATCCCACATGTGGACATCAGTAATCTCTCCCACAAAGGACTGATCAGCTGCAAAATTACCACCATAGGAATCCTGTTCCTGCCCAATCACAATGATGGGTTTTGCATTGATTTTGTGCCCTTTATGTAACACTTTTCTTGGGTACGGCTTCCCATTGATCCATAGCTGCACTACACCAGTGGAGGAGTCCCAGCTCACACAGGTGCTCCTCCACTCTGCAGTATCCCTGGCTGTCAGATTATAATCCAGATTATGATTGCCCACTGAGACTGATAACAGATTGGTGGGATGAGGATAAGAAAATAGGAGGAATGCATCATCTGTGTTTTCAGTGGCCAGGGAGAACAGGGAATGGGAGCGAGTCAGTAGTGTGTAGGATCGCAGGCAGACCGTGAGGTGGTCAATAGGGTCGTTCTTTGCTGGCAGCAGACGCACGTGTGAATGTGATGATCTTTTGGGGAAAAGGAACACTTGGTCTTTCATATCTGTATGGAAAGAAGACAAACATTGAATGCAATTTTAAAATAAATGGCATATACACTTTGGGCCATATTTACTACTGTAAGCTGCAATATTTCATAAGACACCTTCCAGTGTCAGAAGTTACCTTACAGCCCATTCATTGATCAGTTTGTTTTATTATTTGGGCTAAATTAAATAGCTTTTAAAATGTTGGTTAAACCAAATTCTGAAAAGTGCAATAATACCTCCTATGGAATACACAGTACAAGCTGTTTTTTGAAAGGAACTCTAACAAAATCAGAATCCAGCAGCAATTACAAACTGGCCGTGATATGTATTAAATGGTGCTATTCCATAAGGCCCCGTCTGGCGCAGACATCACCTTATGGTCCATTGATATAAATGGCCCATAAGGTGCCTTCCGGGGATTGAAGATGCATTGTGGAAAGGTAAATATGGGCGTAACCTTTTCCCGCTGACAATGTGAGAGGCAGGCAAGATGTGAAAGTGGCATTAATCAGGAGCAGGCTCACCCTAATACAGAGGTCATACTAGGCTAATCAGCACGGCCGAACTTGCCCAATCCATGGACGACCTGAGAGGGAAGAAGATAGATTTGGGATTGGAAGCTACCTGTCTGAGCTAGAATTCCAGAAACACCTGCAAGGAGGAGCAGCAAACCCAGCATCCTCCCCATGTCCTCGGAATAAAGAGATCTATGAAAGAAAACACATTGATTATTTTTCCTACGGTGCGGCACAAAGTAACATTTTAAATAGTAGATCTCAGACTTTTCGCATGGGGAAACTCTTTGCTTCTTAGTCACATAGTATATGGCACAGCACCTCAAACCCACCTTAGCAAACTTGACACCCTCTACAATTCAATTTGTCGTTTTGTTCTCCAATGCAACTACAACACACATCACTGCGATATGCTCAAAGAACTAGATTGGTCATCACTAGAGTCTAGGCGCAAAGTTCACCTTTCCTGTCTTGCCAATAAATTCTTTATGGGCAAGCTACCCAGCTATCTGAACAAGCTCTTCACCCCTACCACATGCAGCACCTATCACCTGAGATCAGACTCCAAAAGACTGTTCATGGTCCCAAGGCTCAACAAAGTATCCGGCCGTTCCTCCTTCTCTTACCATGCACCCCAAAACTGGAGCAACCTACCAGAGACTCTCACATCCACCACCAGTTTAAGTTCTTTCAAATCTAAGGCTGTCTCACATTTTAATCTGGTCTGTAACTGTTTCATTCGCCCATAATATATATTTTCTTTAACTCTGCATGCAATGTCTTGTATATAATGTATACCCTGTTCATTTATGTAACTGTATTTGTAACCATGTATTATTTGTCCTAACTCTGTGCCCAGGACATACTTGAAAACGAGAGGTAACTCTCAATGTATTACTTCCTGGTAAAATATTTTATAAATAAAATAAATAAATAAATCTTAGTTTGTCAACGGTGTTCCAGAGTGGTTACTATTAACGGCACCATGTAATAGATTTTGTTTTTTTACTATACAGTAAGCTCAAATTCAATATTTCCATTTCCAGCTTATAGTTGCATTTTTGTGTATTTCCTAAATGTTTTCTTGCTTTATATATTTTTGTGACAGATCTGGCTTGGGGGGTCATATCACCCTGATTGGGGATTACAAATTTAAGGTCACAATGAGTCCCAACTCTGAAGAGATAAATCCAATACGGGTACCACAGACACAGGAGATAAGCAGACTTCCAGAAAATGTATAGGAACAGACACTGGAATTTAAACCTCCCTCCTTGTCAGCTTTGTTTGCTACTTGTGACTTTGGGCATGTCACTTTATCTCCCTGTGCCTCAGGAACCTCAAAAAATAGATTGCAACCTCCACGGGGCAGGGACTCGTGACTACAAAACTTTATGTACGGCGCTGCGAACACTGTCAGTGCTATACAAGAGAAAACAATTATTATAGTATTGCATTACCCCAATACTACTCCAGTGTTAGCTATTAAAATTTGACACAAAGAAAAACATGATACATTTATTAAGTTCCCCAAAATAATTGCCTCTTAATGGTTGTCACGTACTGTGCACCATGTGTGTGAAAGGTGTTAGCATCAACTAACCGCCCTGTCGCCTTACTCATCTCTCCACAGGACACTAAAAATGGGCATGCCCTCTCCCAAAACGGTCACACTACACCCCACATCCGCTACCACCACCAGAATTAATTTAAGGACTTACACTTAAGGAGTCGTATTGTCCCCCTGTCTGCCAGAAAAAATATACAAATTAAACAAAATCCCAATTTAGCTCAATGTTTCTGAGAATGTGGGCAATCTCTTCAAAAGGTTCAATTAGAGCTCCAAAATAATACTTATGTAGATTGAAGTTTCCATAAGGCATATACTGTAGTGCAGAAAAAGGTTATAAAATAACATACAGTATGGGATCAGACAGTTTATAAAATATAAAGGAGCAAAACAGAAAACCTATATATTATCTGGCAATAGTCTTGTAATAGGTCCTTCAAGTGGTCACGAGGATAAATTATGAGATCCACGCACATTCTGTGTGCAGATCTGATTTTTGAATTTCAGGTACAAACTCATAATAAATCATCTTTCATCTGTGAGAAAGAAACCAGATGTCTGACAAGCCAGACTGGGTGTCACTAACCCCCATTTATCACTCTCTCCCCTAAGAGACACCTTTATGACGATCTTACAAGAGAGCATTCTGGATACTTTAGAATTATTTTATTCCTAATTAAAGAAGAGTATAAAATATTCCATTAAACTCTCCCCATAATCAACAGCTTAATGTCCCCCGCATCCTTGCATTTTTTGGGGATTGTAACGAATGCTTACTTATCACAGGGGATAGGTGTCTTACTACCCTTTAGCATGTAATCATGCATCTGATACATATCAACATCATACCTTTCCATGTTTTACATGACCACTAGTATGTAATTTTGACATTTACATATATATATATCGGTCATAACTGAGTATGGTACTGAACATAAATTGTCTTATGAAATATCACACTGTAATGATTCTAATATAATGTAATTTCTGAAAGGGTTAAAATAAAAGCCAGGACCTCCATCTTGTCTGCTTGAACTTTTCCCTACGTTAAATGGTATATGTAAGCAGAAAAGCGACCTTCACATATGTAGGCAGTATTTTCCAGCTTCTGCTAATTGTTTTCAGTTATAGTAGAACATAGCTAAGGCTATAGATAATGTGTATGAGTGGAAATTCCCAACTAGGCTGTTATTTAGTAATATGCTAATATTGTTACGCCTCTAATTTACGCCTCTAATTAACACCTTTTTTTCCTGTATAAATAGTATTACTTTTCCGCAATAAAGTTGAGACGAGGAGTCAGAACTACCATGTGTGTGCGTCTGTCTCTCCATCTACCGAGTGCTTGTATGTCATCAGATTGAGGTCCAACAGCCCAGGGCGTGGTTAAGTCTCTCCGGGAAGAGCAACACTGTTTCCTGTCACGCTGGCTGACCGAGGTGGTCCCCAAGCCCATTTTAATTGGCAAGAACCTTTCAATTGGTATCAAAAGTGGGATTACCACTGGGTAGGGAGTATATTTGATATTTGCTATCTCACCCCCCTCTGGGAATCTCTTGGTTTAATTGGTTAAATTGTGACTGTGAAGTTAAGGGTTAAAGTCCCTAAGTGTTTAACAGGTATTCCTGACTCTGGGTGTGTGTGTGTGTGTGTCAGGAAATCTAGGTTGAAATCCTAGCAACCAGACTGGGTTGTCATCTCTTATCTAGTTGTACGACATTTGTATATTGTGTAAAGTATAAGAATGTTTAATGTTACATATTATTGTTGAGAACAAAAGGAGGGTCTGAAAGGGTTAAAATAAAAGCCAGGACCTCCATCTTGTTTGCTTGAACTTTTCCCTACGTTAAATGGTATATGTAAACAGAAAAGCGACCTTCACATATGTAGGCAGTATTTTCCAGCGTCTGCTAATTGTTTTCAGTTATAGTAGAACATAGCCAAGGCTATAGATAATGTGTATGAGTGGAAATTCCCAACTAGGCTGTTATTTAGTAATATGCTAATATTGTTACGCATCTAATTAACACCTTATTTTCCTGTATAAATGGTATTACTTTTCCGCAATAAAGTTGAGACGAGGAGTCAGAACTACCCTATGTGTGCGCGTCTGTCTTTCCGTCTTTCCGTCTACCGAGCACTCGTATGTCATCAGATTGAGGTCCAACAGCCCAGGGCGTGGTTGTCTCCCCGGGTAGAGCAACACTGTTTCCAGTCACGGCTGCTGACCGAGGTGGTCCCCAAGCCCATTTTAATTGGCAAGAACCTTTCACTTTCTATCATCTTTGATTAGGACTATAAATGATCCTCTTTTGAAGGTCCCTGAGAGGTTTGAACATTTGCAACATTTCAACTACTTGTTGATCCAATAAAATCCATGAACAAGTCAAGTTTTACGGCACACATCTGCATTGCTAGGAAACAGACTAAAAAGGCCGTTTAGAGAAAAAGTTAACCTTTGTTGCCATGCTGCACATGAGCTTGAATTATTATCCCGGCCTTATTGTGACAATTAGATTTCTGTCTCTCTTTATTCATTTAAAGTAAGCCCCACTCAATCTATTTTGATAGTTCTGCACAAAGGATATAACATAATTTTGGAGGGTTTTCCTAACAATGGTCGCTATTGAGAATTCCTGCGCTAAGAATTAAGGAACACGTTCTCAACGTCTCAATCCCATTAATCATTGAGCAATACATCTGATTACGCTTTCACTTCCAGCCACAATCCTGCCCATTTTGGACACTGATGCTCCTCCGGAGCTGAACCGCGCTATATTTACTCCGGGTACTCCGAGATACTTAGTGGTTTACTTCCTACTGTAGATTTTCACAGATGGTGCCTGCAGCCACCCGATAGGAAGCCACAGCATTATCTGTTGCGGATTCTATATTGGCCCAAGGGATTTAGGAACCATTGGAACTGTCAAGCAGGGGAGACAGAGAGGGCAAATATTTAGGATACACAAACTATTTGCCCCACAGTATACCACTGGAACACACATTTACAGACACTGATACACACACAAAAGAACTAGCAGTTTAAATATAGATACACCAGTATAAACACTGGGGGGTTTGTTTGACTTCCTCTGGATCAATATGCTGTAAGTATAAATATAGGATAACGTATCTTCGTCTAAGTGTAGCATGAGTTGAACTTGATGGACGTATATGTATTTTTTCAACCTTTTCTACTATGTAACTATGTAAGTCCCATTGAAATAAATGGGAGTCTCCATGCGATAGTGCCCCGAGTGGAACTATCGCATTTTACTGAATAACCCCCATTACATTATTTTACAACCAATTAATGACCGATATTGTATATTAAAGGTCTTACCTCAGTGATCTCAGAGTTGCAAAAGAAGCCCCCTTCTCTCTTGCTCTTCCGCTGTCCTTCTCTTCCAGTTATTGCCTTGAGTGAATGAGAGGTGCAGTATTTTGCTGTAATATTTATAGTAATGGGATGCTTGGAATTTAACCAAAGGAACTGTGTGAACACCATTTATTCCTACTTCTGTTGACACTGCCCTAATAAAACAAGACAAATTAAATGTTGTTTCCATTGGGAGGGTGAGTTAACAGATCTGCTGAAGTCTGGCAGTACTCCCTGAGGGAGGGACTGCACATTAGGCATTGAGAGTAAATTACATTACCCCATCAAGCCCTGATCAACAGCAGGCTACATTAGCAGACAAAAGCCTGCTAGTCATCCACATTTTACCTACCCCCATCCCCCTTCCCTCCCCTCAAGTTCAAGCATATGCTTCATAGTTCCTTTTTACATTTACATAATTTATCCTAGCATTTATATACTTTTTATCTTTACAGCATTGCCATATTTTTACAACATTGCCATATTGCACACAATTTAAAAAAAAACACATATTTTTCAATCTTTTAATCTTTTAATTTTTTAAAACAAACATTTTAAACATTTTCTGTTTGCCTGCTTAAAACACTAATTTCATGTTTTCCATTGTTTTATCTCAATCTCTGAGCAATATCCCGTGCGCTGACCAACCCTCCATTTCCACTATCCCAGAGGATAACCTGTGAGACCCCCACATTTAAGTGTATTCCCAAGATGTATCTAATGTCTGAGTTTCACATAGAAACCTTTATACAGTACCCAAAACTATTTGATCAGTGAGAGAATCCAGACCTCTAACATGGCATGTAGGGGGAGGGGGGAGTCTTGACAGTCCTCTGTCACTTTCTCCTAGCTATGGACAGTTTTAAGAGTTGGGGTCCAGGAGAGGAAAGTTCTTTTAATTCAAATGTAGTCGTAGAGCATAAAATGCTCATTAACTCCCTCCCAGTAATTACCAGATTGACAATACCAGCATTGTTGTATTTAGGATCAACTCCATCCACTGGAATGCTAATGAGCCAGGAAGACAAAGGACTTTGAATCCACAGCTGCATTCAATCTGAACCCCTTCAGTGTACATTGCATCTCCCCAAAGGCGGACAGCCTTTAGCACAGCCGAAAGGCAGCTAATGGGTGTGAGTAATTTGCTGCCGTTCGCTGCTGTGTGGTAATGTTAAAGCTTCTCTATTTCAATCTGAAACTCACCAGCCCTTTTATTCACAATTTTCCGACTATCTGTCCATGAAATGTCGGTGAAGTGACTATATAACTCTGTTCATTTAATGTAATCATGTACTGTATTGTTATAACTCTGTGCCCAGGACCTACTTGAAAACAAGAAGTACATCTCAATGTATTACTTCCCGGTAAAACATTTTGATAAATAAAATTAAAAAACCTTCCATTCATACACATGCACAAAGTAATAGATATCTTTGAAACCTTGAGGATGATATTATCAACTACTTGTCACAGGGAAGTCCTATGAATGTGTGCCCTAGACAGACCAGTTATATTCACAGTCTTTTAACGGAGCCCTACTAAGAATTCAATAAACCAATAATATACACAAATTATTTTAATTCATGAAGGTTTGCAATGACAAAGACCCAGCTGTTTCCCAGGCAACCTGTCAAAATCTGGTGCTAAGGAACTTTTATTATGGCCTTTACAGTTCACAGAGCAGATGATCTCTTACATTAACACATGCAGATATGTGGGGTGGGTTACCCTACTTCCTAATGCCATTTAACCCAGCTAACTTCTGGAAGGTCATCAACAATATATTCTAGCCTTCCAACCATCAACAACCAAGTAATATCACTAAGGAGATCTCTAATCCAGGGAGACACGCTGGACTGCTGGAGAGATCACACAGGGACTATTTCTCTCTGACCTAGGAGGATACTGGACCACTGTGGAGAGAAGCCTGTACTGGGACTCTTTGCCCCCCTCATAGCCAGACTGGAGGAAGCTGGGGCCCGAAGACTGAGGTTATCGTGTTTAATTCTGAAAGTGCGACTCGACACGCACACCAGCCTGCACAGCCGGCGCTGTTCCGGTCCACATCACAAGGGCGGCTTGGAGCTGAAGTCGTGGCAGAGCAGAGACATCACCCAGCAGGGAGACTATCTGTGCCAAGGACTCGTTCCTACCAACGCGGTTTTATGCCTTGCTGTCTGTAAGTAGGGCTCCAATTTTTTCATCCCGGATGACCTGCGGTTCTCTGTATTTGTCAATGCCTTTCATGGCATAGTTCCTTTTATTAAATAGTGTTTTTAACTGTCGATAGGACTCTTATTGTTTTGTGTGATATATAGTGTTATTACTGCTTACCTTACAGTGTTGCACTATGATCTGTGTTTGTTTGTGTTTTTTCCACTACATGGTCTGTCGAGCAAGTGTGCGGATCCCATGAGGAGTACAGGACATTCCACTGACTGTTTGGCGCCAGGTTTTCTCTTGTTTTTGTGTTTTTCTGTTAGTACTGGCAGTATCACTAGGCAGCCTACCTTCACTAGACGTTATTATTGTAATAATTCACACTGTGTTTTACACTTTAGCGCTGTTTCACAATTTTTTTTTCCACATCACTAAGGAGGATATTACTCTGACAAATCCCACTGACATTGCAAATGCATTCAATGATTACTTTGTGGGGTGTGCTACTAACTTAGTAGCAAAACCCAACGTAAACCACAAATATGAACCTCATTCTGTGAGTACCCCCATAGCCCCACCCTCTCTCAACACTGGTCACAATTTTCCATTTGTCCCAGTATCCGATGAGGAGATTGCACAAGACATGGTGCCCCAGCCATTGCCAAACCAATTGCTTCCATAGTCATAGTCATTCGGTCTGCAGGCCATATCCCTAAGACCTGGAAAACTGCCAGAGTTGTCCCAATCTTCAAAAGTGGGGACAAAAACACTGTCTCAAACTACAGGCCAATCTCTTTTCTCCCAATACTATCCAAAGTCATGGAAAATGTGTTCACTTCCAATTAAGCGATTACTATACCAAGACAAATTTCCCTAGCCAATTCTAATCTGGCTTTCGCCCCCAAACACTGTACAGTAACTACCCTGCTAAAAGTTTGCATTGAAATCCAGTGTGGAATGGAACAGGGACAACACACTGGTGCAATATTCCTAGTTTTTGCCAAGGCTTTTGATACTGTTGATCATGTTATCTGGCTTAACAAACTCCAGAGCTCTGGAATAGGGAAGCATGCTTTAAACTGGTTTCATTCCTACAGTACCTATCAGGTAGATTCCAACATGAGCCTATCTCTAACTCCAACCCCTTGGATATCACCTGTGGTGTCCCGCAAGGTTCTGTTCTGGGGCCCCTACTCTTCTCAGTGTTCATCAATGATCTTCCTACAGCTTGTAAGGGAGCTTCAATACACATGTATGCAGATCACACAATCATATATGCACACAGCCATAGCCTCTCCGACCTTGAACCCATACTTCAATCTGACTTTTTGAGAGTTGAAAATTGGATTTCCCAAAACAAACTGTTTTTAAACACTGACAAGACTGTAACAATGGTATTTGGGACAACAGCTACATTTTTATTGCTTCCAATGACTGAGCTCCAGATCAGAACCAACGCTAACACCACCCTAACTCCTGTTACTAGTTTTAAATAATTGGGTATATGGTTTGACTCCCATTTAACATTTGGGATGCACATTGATAGCCTGACATCCAAAACCTATGCCAAACTAGGGGTACTTTACAGGAACAAAATCTCCCTAAGTCTGATGGTCAGAAAGCATATCACACAGCAGATGCTAATGACAATTATCGACTATGGGAACATAGTATATGGCTCGGCAACCCAAACCTACCTTGGCAAACTTGATACCCTCTACAATTCAATATGACGCTTTGTCCTCCAATGCAATTACACCACACATCCCTGTGAAATGCTCAAAGAACTAGATTGGTCATCACTAGAGTCTAGGCGCAAAGTTCACCTTTCCTGTCTCACCCTCAAATACTTTCTGGGCAAGCTACCCAGCTACCTGAACAAGCTCCTCACCCCTACCTCATGCAGCACCTATCATCTGAGATCTGACTCCAGAAGACTGTTCATGGTCCCAACATTCAGCAAAGTATCCGGACGTTCCTCCTTCTCTTACCGTGCACCCCAAAACTGGAACAATCTACCGGAGACTCTCACAGCCGCCACCAGTCTAAGTACTTTCAAAACTAAAGCTGTCTCACATTTGAATCTGGTCTGTAACTGTGCATGCAATGTATTGTATATAATGTACTAGCTGAGAGACCCGGCGTTGCCCGGGAGTCACACTGTTCCCCCCCCACCACACACTGCCCCCCCCACACACTGTTTCCCCCCCACCACAACACACTGTCTTCCCCCCCACACCACACTGTCCCTCCCCCACACACACTGTCTCCCCCCCCCCCCCCCACACACACAACACACACACAACACACAACCACCACACACCACACTGTCCCCCCCTCCCACACACACACATGGTCCTCCCCCCCACACACAGACTGTCCCCCCCGCCCCCCCACACATACTGTTCCCCCCCACACACACTGCCCCCCCCACACACACACACACTGTCCCCCCCCCCACACGTAGGCCGCGGCCTGTAGAGGGTCTGCGGTTGCGGAGGGAGATCTGTGGCGTGCGTCCCGGTCCGCGGGTCGTAGAGGGTGTGCGGTAGCGGGAGGGAGATGTGTGGCGTGGTGGGCGGTCCGCGGGACGTACAGTGTGGGTAGCGGGAGGGCGATCGGTGCCGCGGCCTGTAGAGGGTCTGCGGTTGCGGAGGGAGATCTGTGGCGTGTGTCCCGGTCCGCGGCCCGTAGAGGGTGTGCGGTAGCGGGAGAGAGATGTGTGTCGTGCGCTGGCGTTCGGAAGAGCTCTGTGCGGGCCGCTGCCGAAGTGAGTAGGTAGCCGGTGGTGATGTTGTTTAGCGGGAGATGGGAGGGGCGCGGTAGCGGGTGGGAGATCTGTGGCGTGCGTCCCGGTCTGCGGGCCATAGAGGGTGTGCGGTAGTGGGAGGGAGATCTGTGGCGTGCTGGTCGGTCCGCGGGCCGTACAGTGTGTAAGGTAGCGGGAGGGCGATCGGTGCCGATGGTGTTTGACTGTAGGCCGCGGCATGTAGAGGGTGTGCGGTTGTGGAGGGAGATCTGTGGCGTGGACCGGGGGGGGGGGCGAGGGTGGTGTTTTGAAGAGGCAGTCTGCAATGTTTGGTGTTGTGTGAATGTTGTGTGAATGTGTGTGTGTGCAGTGTCTGCAGTGTTTGGTGTTGTGTGAATGTGTGTGTGTGCAGTGTTTGGTGTTATCGTGCGTTGTGTGTAGGTGTTGTGTGTAGCTGATTCTGTACCTGATTGGGCAGTCTGTGGTAGCAGACGGTGAGGGTTTTGATAGCTGTGAAGCGTGGCCCCAGAGCAGTGAAGGTTGAGGATTAGGTGCTGCAAATGCAAAGCGTTCCCAAAGCTCAGTGAGGGGTGGGACAGTGTGGAAGTATTAGCTCAGTGAGGGGTGGGACAGTGTGGCATTGGTGTTGGACGCAGGCCAATGAGAGGTGTGCGGGTGTGGGCATTGGACGCAGGCCAATGAGAGTCAGTGAGGGGTGGGACAGTGTGGCATTGGTGTTGGACGCAAGCCAATGAGAGGTGTGCGGGGGCGGGCATGGCCTGAGCCGGAGTGACAGGCCCAAGGTGCTATGCGATTGGCCCTTGGGACGCAGATATACAGTGCTTTCTGAAATATATAGTAGATACCCTGTACACTTATGTAACTGTATTTGTAACATGTATTATTTGTCTTAACTCTATGCCCAGGACTTACTTGAAAACGAGAGGTAACTCTCAATGTATTACTTCGTCGTAAAACATTTAATAAATAAATAAATGTACACATAAATAATCATAGTAGTGAAGAAGAATGAGTAGTGTAGTGCGCTCTAAACCAACTATTTTAAACTACCACAGCCAGGTGCTCCAGTGATAGAAAAAAAAATAATAGGATCATGAAAAATGCAGCAGGTATATTGAGATGGCTCAAAATAATAATAGTGCAAATTTAAGAGTATCTTTTATGATACGAAACGCGTTGGATAGGAAAGAGATTGTGTGTTTTTTATTCCATTTTACTCTACATATATATCTTGCTATTTAGTACATTAATTCCCCTTTTTGGTGCTTTTTTGCACTTATTCATTCTAAGACTGGATGGAGCAGTGCAGTGTTCCATGTCTGCAGTTTCATTGTGAGTTTGTGAATCCCTCATTGTGAAACCACGTGACCGTTGGAAACATCATACTGGGAGCGGGTGCCTTCCCTGACCGGTACAAGCTGAGAGCCGTTAGCCGGGACCGTGTGCATTCCCTATCCGGTGGTGAGTGGAGCCAGATGTGAAGTGGATCAGCTGGTCTACATTACAAACTACCGAGACGTGAACAGCCTGCACTGAAGGGCTGAGAGCGGGTGCTTTCTCTATCAGCACAGGACTGCTACTTTTGTTGACGTTACTAACAGCTACTGTACATTCACAACGCACAAGGAGCCTTTGGTAACTTTGTATCGTCCCAGTGCTTTCTTATAGCACTCATTTGTTTTTCTTTTACTTCAATAAAAAATATTTTTCTATTTTGGAACATGTTTTTTGCGCTGGTATCTTTTTCTTTATAAATAATCATAGGCAATTGCTTACAGAACTGCCGTCATATGTCTTAACAGAAAAATAAAAGTTTTTCCTTAACTGTTATATAACTTACCACTTAAAGAAGACTGTCAGGATAATGTCATGATATGTCGGGTATTTTTAATCCCTCTGGGGCTTAAGGGGTTAATGAGCTACAGTTTTAGGAAAATACAAATATGTGTGGTGTCTTTTCAGAAATATCTGGGCTTCAAAAGGCTTGATTGAAGTTGGGTGTGAAAAGTACAGAGGGGGTTTGGTGTATGTTAATACCTAATTTGCAGGCCGAGTGTATATTGGTGGTAGAGACAGCTAGGCCTATGTCTGGAGCATTGGGTGTGAAATATAGCACCTGTGACCAACGTTCTCTACACAGGAGGCCCAGCTTCAAAGCATTTCTTGACAAGGGGTTTTATGGGGGCCAGGGGTGTGGCTACAGAAGGTATCAGAATGAGTGACCTTATTAAATTTAAGAATATCATGAGACATTCTCTGCTGAACATGCTGAAAGTAACATGTGTGTATACGTGGGACCGAGTCGCAAATAATGATTACAAACACATGACATCTAGCAGGTACTAAGAGACAGATATTAATATCTCTCTTAATTTTAGTATTACACGGTTATATTTAGTCTTATTGGGAGCGTCATGCATGCCGGAATGAATTAATATGTCTCGCGTGCCAGTAAGTATTACTGAACTGAAGTTATTTAGATAGGAAAAGCAGTTTTTAAACTTCCTTGGGTGGGAGGAGTTTTACTCCGGGGAAGACAGTCAACCTCACCACTGATTTATGACAGGGGCTGGGTTTAGGTTGTGTTTAATGGGAACTAACTGTATTTAAGGCTGAGCAAGTGTGGTTGGGGGTAGATATCTACAGAAGAGTATTTGAGACCAGATACGGGATATTTCAATGTTTCTTACCAGCGACCTCTATGGGGAAAATCTGTCATGTGGTGAAGTATAGATTTTCTTTTATGTTTATCATTTCATTTTAAGAAGCTGTTCTGCCTTATATTGTAATAACTGTATGTTTATTTTGTAATACATTTTCTGTAATCTAAGCACTGTATTTTTATATATATTAAAATATTTAATAAGTAATGCTTTGGGCTCTGAATGAACTAATGCGCGCTCTGGAGAGAATAACTTATGAATTCGGGCACATGTTACTACAACTGATTTTGTGTTAGAGTGCATAGTGTTTCCTATAATAAACAGGGACCTGAGGCCCTGGCGGATATTTTAGTCTAAGATCTTTTATCATATCTGCATAACCTCAGGTGGTGGCAGTGGATAGATATGATTGCAATTGAGTAGGGGTTAAGACTAACTCGCTGGTTCCTTGCAGAGGAGAAAGGGGGGTTGCTAGAGAAGCCTTTGTGTATTAACCCTGGTTGCATATCTAAAGTCACGTGCTCACTTGTGTGCTGTTCGTGGCGGTGGTATATTGGGACGGCTTGAGGAGAGATACAACTCATTTGAGGGACCCTTGAGGGGGTGAAGAGTGGGGCAGCTTGCGGGTTGTGTATTGATCCTTGATCCTGTAAGAGGGGATATTGTCCATTTGACGGACCTTTGCGGAGGTGAAGAGTGGGTGCACTTGCGAGCGTCGTTATTAACCCTTGTCCCGTATGCAGGTCGCGTGCTAGCAGGGGGTCGTACGTGACAAACACCCTAACAGGCTAACACCTCTCTACTATTGTAATACCCTAGAGGAGGCAAAGACTTTGCCAGAGCTGACCTGCTGTTCACGGAACCTTCGGAGGAGCCGCCAGCACCGGGTTCTAGGTAGAGGAGTTGGAATTTGGTTGGGAAGTGAGAAAGATTAAAAATCCGGTTGGTGCTGTGAGCAGCGCTGGAAAGACAGAACCCTCTGAAGAGGGAAAAGAACAGCTAAAAAGAAGCATAAAGTGCTGCATCTATACAGGGACCAGCAGCAACGATAGTGAGATTGCAAGGGCAGAGAGAGCCAGCCTGAGAGAGGTAACGTCACTAGAGAGGCAGACAGAGAGATAAGAGAGAAACAGCCTCAGAGAACCAAACAGCCCAAACACCCAGAAGAGGGAAGAGAGGAAACGTATTTTTCTACATTAAGAGACACCTCAGTCTGCAGATTGTGTAAAAATATATGGACACAGTAACTAAAGAAAAGCAACAAAACAAGGAACGTTCCAAAGAAACACGTATAAAGAAAAAAGAGGTGATGTAGAATAGCGCTAATGATGAAGTGATAATCAGTAAACTCTAATTAAGAGCAACCCCCATGGGGTCTGAGGCAGCCTGGTGGGACACTGATAGTACAATCAGATAAAAACCAGAAACAAAAAGAAAGAGATACCGGCGCCTAATAGGTCCAATTAGGAGTTAATCCTGGATATCTAGATGAAATAGTTCAAGTCCCAATGATGACAACTTGTAATCAAGGGTTGGTTTGATGTAAATTCCTCCGTATGATGTGGAACATGAAATGAAAAGAACACAGAATTTAGTGCAACACAGCTAATAAAAAATCTTCACAGACATAGACTCACAAACCAGCACAGACAAGACACACAAACGCAAAGCTGAAAATAAAAATTGTTTAATACAACTATAAAATAATAAAATGTGGAACGATGAGACACTGATGGAGCCAGTCCGGTGGAGTAAAACTAAAAAGCTACTCACAGGACGGCTCTAGAACACAAGCAATGAGCGCCGAATAGACCGATGTAATCTGTCCTCCCTGGGCTGAGAAATTGAAGTAACCGCAACTTTCCTCCATGCACCGTGCTCCTCAAGACCGGAAGTGATGTCACCGGATAACTAGATACTAGATACCGGATGCTCCGTCACAGGTAGGCGGGACTCTTGGCGGGATTTTCGAGTGGAGATTCTTCTCGTTCAGCTCCAGAGGTTCAGCTCTCTGCACTCGTTCCCACAACGTCAAATCGTCCAGCAGTATTGAAAAAACCCTACGCGTTTCGTGCGCTTGCGCACATTACCCTGAGGAAGTGTGCGCAAGCGCACGAAACGCGTAGGGTTTTTCAATACTGCTGGACGATTTGACGTTGTGTGGAACTGAGTGCAGAGAGCTGAACCTCTGGAGCTGAACGAAGAAGAATCTCCGCTCGAAAATCCGCCGAGAGTCCCGCCTACCTGGACGTAGCATCCGTATCGTATCCGGTGACGGGTCTCGAGGAGCACGGTGCATGGAGGAAAGTTGCGGTTACTTCAATTTCACATTTTATTATTTTATAGTTGTATTAAACAATTTTTATTTTCAGCTTTGCGTTTGTGTGTCTTGTCTGTGCTGGTTTGTGAGTCTATGTCTGTGAAGATTTTTTTATTAGCTGTGTTGCACTAAATTCTGTATTCTTTTCATTTCATGTTCCACATCATACGGAGGAATTTACATCAAACCAACCCTTGATTACAGGTTGTCATCATTGCAAGGAAAAGAAACACGTATGGTACATGTATTTAAAACTTCAAAGAACAGTGAATTATTTAATCTCTCCCCAAAGATAATACATATAACTCTCACAAAGGCTTAAAGATGTTTTGCTGCGTAGACAGCTAACAATAAAGTAATACATTCTGGCCAGGTCCAGTAAAGAATGGACTATTTAAGTATTAATTTGTTTGTATAGTAATCTTTGCTAATTAACTGTTTTCTGGTTTATGTGCTCATTTGTTTCTTCATTAACTTGTTCCTCAAGATTTATATATGTACTGTATATATATTTATTTAACAAACAACCTTGTGTCGGTAGGTCTCAGAAGTATTGTTCCTCTACGTTACTGTCTATACTATTATTTCCAGTTAATAAATGGGTTCACCGTCCAAATAACCGTGGGATATTGACTCCTGCCTCTTCAGATTGTGGGTTATTGACTCTTGCCTCTCTTCATATTCTGGGTTATTGACTCCTGCCTCTCTTCAGATTCAGGGTTAGTGAATCCTGCCTCTTCAGATTCCAGGTTATTGACTCCTGCCTCTTCAGATTCCAGCTTATTGACTCCTGCCTCTCTTCAGATTGTGGGTTATTGACTCCTGCCTCTCTTCAGATTCCAGCTTATTGACTCCTGCCTCTCTTCAGATTCCTAGTTATTGACTCCTGCCTCTTCAGATTTTGGGTGGGCTGTCCTCCTTGCTCCAGCAGTAGTTGCAAGGAACAGCTGTTTCATTCAGCCTCCCTCCAGGTTACATCATTGCTATTACAAATTTGATGTCACAAACAGGATTAAAAAGTCCAAAGCATGAAAATATCCATTGTAAAGATGTCCTTAGAAGGTAATAGGGAGAGACACTCTTTGGAACGGGTGAGGGACCTTCTGGGATAGTAAATATTCCTCCTTTAACCATGCTTTATTATTTTGTGGTGCCATGAATCCCAATATCACCTACACTAGGGATTTACTTAGATTCAAGTAAAAAATGCAATCTATGTTTAGACTATATCATGTTCCAGAGCCAGAGAGCGCAATTTTTTTCCCATGCGCCCCCCCCTGCCGGCTGTCCCCCTCTCCTCGCTCTCCCCCTGCTTACCTTGATTCTGATGTCCTGGCAACATGTAACATTGCCACGGCAACATGACATCACATGACCCCGCAGCGGCATTTTACACTGCGTTGCCATGGTGACGTGTCACCGGGAGCGTCTGAACCAAGGTAAGGAGAAGTTTACAGAAGCCTTGCAGCTCACCCCGGCATTCATTTAAAAGCCTTTGGGAAGCACGCGGTGCCTCGGTAAACCCTGCACCCCCCGCATTTTGCGCACTCCTGTTCCAGAGCATCAAAGAGTAGAAATCTTGACCGGACGGTTAGGCTGGGCGGCTCTTAAGGAAGTGAATTATTTTCCTGCTAGTGAAAAGGAAACAGCGAACCAGATCCTGGAAAGAGTCACTGCTACATTTAATACAAGATCAATGTTGGAATTGAAAAGAATAATTTTTCACGAAAACAAAATGCAGGCGAATCGTTGAGAGATTTTGCCTATAACTTGCAAGAGGCTCTGCATATTATTGAACAGGTACTGGTAGATCCGGAAGAAGTGAAATATTCAAATAAAATGCCCATTGATCTGTTTATACTGTAGTTGGAGCAAGCTAGAAAAACTGGTAGACCAATAACCCAGAGTGGGCCAATTGACCAGTAAAGTCCTCTAAATAACCGCACTCATTCTCACTATTAGATAATAGTAAACACTGTATAGAAAATATGAACGGAAAACTAAAAACACTTTTATTAGCCCTCTCAAACACGGATTCAACTGATAGTCAATAAGGGATTGGTCCCTTATTGATCCCTTACTTAGTATACTGGGAAGCTGATGTTTCCCTAAATGGCACAAATCTCACTCATCAAGGGTTTATCGTTGCAGATATTCATGATGAAGGCCTACATCACCTGTCATTTAAGGCCGTGCCTATATTGGTAAAGGAGAGAAAGAATCCCTAAGTGATGCAAACTATTCTACTAATTCAAAACAATAAATTTTTATTAAGAATACACGTAAACACATATAAATTCATTTAAAACCTAGAGAATGCGCTTTTAGGAGCCTATTATAAAAGGCTTCTCTATTGTCCGAATAGCATGGGTATATTCACCATAAAATACAGTATATATGGTTATAACCAAGCGTTAGCACGGTATGTATTGTACCCCAGAGATAAATCCATTCAGGGCTATAAATACACCTCAGTGACTACCAGATATAGTTAGTCATAGTTAGTAATATAGTGCTGTGGGATTCCGGCAGTTTGATTTGTTCAAGGGCCGTCACGTGACGCGACGGCCCTTGAAAAATCAAATTTTGCCGGCTTCAGGTTTTCTCCGTCGCTTGTCGCCGTCGCGTGCACTATAAGCGCACGCGGCGGCAATGTATTTGTTTTTGGGTGACGTCGCCGGCACTATAAGCGCGGCCTTAGGCATGAATGTGATACAGCATTGTTGTGAAGAATTAGTAAAGGCATTGAAGGAAGGGATATCATTGTTGCCATTGCCTGAAAAGAAAATAGTGCAGCAGACTATTCACTTACTACATAGCCACCAACACTTGTTCTAGGGAAATTGAGACATGAGTAAAATATTGGTCAATGATAGGAAGCCGATCCTCTTAAGACCAGGTACGGAAACACGATAGGTGCAAAGCTAGTATAGGTCTGGGAGGGTAAGATTATGAAGCATTGGTAGACCTCTGTTGCTGTGGCCAGAAGTTTAGTAACATTGATTCAAAGCAGAGTACCCATTAGGATTTTGAATTATGGAACTAAATCTGTGTTGTTGTTATGTAGAAATCACCCAATAGCAAAACTTTCCAAAAATAACTTTTCGAGATATATGCGAACCATCTGAACAAAGTGTTTCAGTTAACATAATGTCATGGTAAAGAAAACATCAAATGACAATCAGAAACTGCAGTGGTGGGAGGAGATTAAGATTGGGATGACTGATACCCCCATGGAATGGCGAGACAGAACTTTGCAAGTGTCAAAGAAGCATCATAAAGCATGTAGCCAGCATCTCTTCGATTTTGGTCAGGTCGTTTCTGTCTAGCATCATATCCCTACTGGAACACATCCACCAATAGGCTACATTTCTCCAGGAAAGCTGCAGTCCATGGGTCACGCCACTGATGTCAGGAAAAATAATAAACGATGGCAACATTTGCTTCTGTGCTTCTTATAAGGGGTTGAATAATATCACTCATGTAGACGCTTACCCTCTTCCAAGAATTTAAGAATCTCTAACTGCCCTGAAGTCAGACGCTCATTTCTCAACACTTGATCTGACAAGTGGATATTGGCAGGTCTCTATGGCACCAGAGGAGCAGGAGAAAACTGTATTTGTTACTTGTATGGGGCTATTTGAGTTCACCCAAATCCCATTTGAGTTGTGCAATACTCCAGGAACGTTCCACCGATTAATGGAACATTGTCTAGGAAATAAAACCTTTTGAAATGGTTTTACTGTACTTAGATGACATAATCCTTTATTTCAAAACCCATGAAGAACATCAGCAACATCTGGACGAAGTTTTTGAGCGACTCACCCAGTATGGATTTAAATTGAAGACTTCACAGTGTCATCTTCTGAAATCCCAGGTTAATTATTTAGGACATATAGTGAGTGCTGGGGGAATTGCTCCAGATCCAGCAAATATTGAAACCATATAGAACTTGCTGATACCTGCAACTATGACAGATGTTAGGACATTTTTGGGATTTACTGGTTACTACAGAAGATTCTATGGAAGAGCTTCTAGAGGCAAGATCCAGAAAAATTACCCTGTTCGGTGGACAGATACACAACAAGCCACCTTTAACAAACTAAAATCTCTGTTGACTGAAACACCAATGTTACCAATGTATACCCCGATTATACAAAACCTTTCCAGTTATACATATTTTGAGAGAATAAACCGCTCTTCAAAACCTTATAAAAAGGTACAAAACAGCTCTTATAAAACCCTCAGTTATACATAGGCACAAGCAATCAGGATCTGTAGGAGCTGTCTTGACTCAAGAACAAGGAGGTACAGAGCGAGTCATTGCTTATGCCAGCAGAGGACTGAAGAGCTTTGAATGAAATCATAAACATTATAGTTCTTTCAAACTTGAATTTCTAGTTCTTGTTTGGGTAATAACTCAAAAGTTGCATGATTATTTAGCAGTGTCAAATATACTATGTCTTTTGTATTTTCATACCAGTATAAAAAAAACCTCTGCTTTTCGGTTTTAGCACACAAAAGAAATGTTTTATGCCAAATATATTTACTTACATTCAAAATAGTAGATAAATGGCGATGACATCAAATGTTATACTATTTTCAAAGAGATTGCATAATCATTCTTTTCCTGGTGAAATCCGTTCTGTTCTGCTATCTAGATGTCATTGTGGCTGCCTTTCCTAACTAAAACCTATCAACTTGTATACATGAAATAGGCCTTACTCCGTTCTTCCTTCTCCCAACACTATGACCAAATATGGTACCATCATGTGTCCTCCAGCTTAACACTGATGTCACACTTCCTTATGTACGTATAAGGAACTACCCATGTTATTATCACATTTGATTGCATCAGCTTTACCATGTAGATGTCAATAGGAACTATCTGTCACTTGCTGACCCTTCTCCAGACATCCCATCACAGCTGTATGGCCTCCCTGTCTCTCTATAGGTTTTGACCATATCATATGTAACAAGATCTACAGAACATTCCTTTGCATCTCAGAATAATTATTGTGTGGCATCTGTTCCTATATTCAATCAACCCTAATTGCAATATAATTAATATGAATATTAGAGAAAATCATACAGTACAAGCAGCGACTCATTGTATTGTATTTACGGATAACAATTCATTGGCTTACCTCAGTACTGCCAAGCTGGGCGTCATGGAACAAAGATTGGCATCTAGGCTTGCTAATTAGAAGTTTACTATAAAATATTGTACAGGGAGATCTAATACAAATGCAGATGCATTATCAAGGCTACCAACCGAGGTAGAAGCAGATCGAGATGATTCCTATTGATGAGACTTGGAAATGCCACCCTTTTTCAGGCTAATACTGAGTTGGTCCAAGTCTGTGAACCAGTACATTCAGATATGTCGGCTGAGGGGTTGATTGAGACCTAAGATTAAAAGAAGACATATGGACTCAACTGCAAGTGAAAAAAAGTCTTGCCATCCAACGTCTAAAGAAACTAATTACTATAGAGAATATTCTGAATCGTGGTGAACGGGAAGTGGCCAATCCAGAATTGGTGAAATGATTAAGACAATGAACAGAACATAGATAATGGCCAATGTATACGACGTAGTATAGATCCAATTTCCCATCATCAGGTTTATCAGATTGTGATACCCATATATCCAGCATCTATCGTCTTGAATGCATCGAATGGACAGTACTACTGCAGAGACCTTCTGGCATGGGTTTGTTCGACCCTACAGATACCCAGAAAAGATTTTAATGGATCAAGGTCCCGCATTTGAATTCCAATTATTCAAGGAATTATGTACGTTGTATGGATGTCAAAAGTTAAAAACCACAGCCTCCCCAGTGTAATGGTTTATATGGAAGAATGAATAGGACCTTGACCGAGATGCTTCAAGGGCTTCCTGGCAATGAACGTGTCCAATGGTCAGATCTCCTCCCTGTTATAATAGCATCGTTCATTGTTCCAGAGGCTATACCCCATATTTCCTTTTGTTTGTCATTGATGAAAACTATCTGTGGATGTGGCTCTGCGTGCTCCATCTACGTGCTCCATCGGCAATTTGTCAGTTGACATGTTTTAAATGGATTGGGTAGAGGAACATCACAGTCAGATACAGGAAGCAGGAGAAATAGTGGAAAATAGAATGAAAAATATACAACAGCATCAAGAAATTGTGTAACAATAAGGCCGTGGCGTAGCCGTTTCAAATAGGAGAAAGAGTATGTTAAACTTCATACAAAGTGGGAGACCATCCCATATGTTATGGAAGCCATACCTTATCCAGACCTAGCCATCTATCAGATCAAAAAAGAGGGTGAAGATTATACAAAGGTTGTTCATCGTAATCTGGTGAGACCCTGTTTATTTGAGAAGATACTTGAAGTGAGGGATGCTGCTGATTCTGTTGCTGGAGGGGAGCAGGAACAATTGGGAAAGAGACAGTTGAGTCAAGTCTCCCATTTTGTTTACCTTTTGGTCCCTGTGTACATCTGACAGTCTGACATTTCCCTATGAATAGCCTTGAAGGGGTTGATCCCATACAGAGTAGTCTCACAGATCACCTTCTCTTGCAGGTCTGAAAGAGTTACCAAATGTGTTCCTCCTCAGAGATATATACTGTATGAGACGCTGTTCAGTAGAACATTAGTTAAATGCCCCAGCTAACAATAATTAAAAAAGTGTGTGTATATATATATATATATATATACAGCTGAACCATGTTATAGCGTGGCCCGTTATAACGCGAACTCGGTTATAACGCGGTTTTCACGTGGCTCCTGTTTAAAAAAAAAAAATTTTAATTAAAAAAAAAAATTCTATAAACCTATTACGGCCTATTCCTGGACCAAATTCTGGGTTATCATATAGTGGAGTCATAAGTGTATTCCGTGTTGTAAGGAAGTGTCGATTTGCAACTGAGTTCCATAATTTGAGTGAATGGGCTATAATTTGGCTGGATTTGAGTATTTCAGGACTCTTTCTCACTGGGGACCATAGAAGATTACTAAATCCATTTCCAATGATACCCAGCGTCTGTGGACTGGATTAGAGTGCCATAGTATTAGTTGGCTTGTTTGGGCTGCTTTGTAATAGGACATAAGGCATGGTAGTCCCAGCCCTCCTGTCTTGTTTGGTATATTTAAGATTTTCTTACCAATTCTTGGTGTTTTATTTTTCCATATAAATTTGTTTATTATAGACTGTAGAGTTTTAATTTCCTCCAATACCAATGGAATGGGTAGAGTTTGGAAAAGATACAGAAGACGGGCAATATGTTCATTTTTATACTGTGTATTCTGCCTATCCATGATATAGCGTGGCCGGACCACTTCTCAATATCAGACTTAAGAGCTCTTAGGACCTTTGGATAATTCTCCCTATACAGAGAACTATAGTTTTTTGTGATAAATATCCCTAGGTATTTGATCGTATTCGGTTGACATTTAAAATCAAAGTTTAAAGCAATCAATTTAATTTGATCTTTAGGCAGATTTATATTTAGTGCCTCAGATTTGTTACTATTGATTTTGAAACCTGAGATATCCTTAAAAGACGACAGAGTGGACCGCAGCACTGTGGAATCAGAACGCGATTCCTTCTATAGACAAAATTAGGAACAGAATTTGGTTCATTTGCCGAATGGAGAAGTTAACGAGCTTAGTTAACGACTCGGCCGATAAATTCGAAAAAGTCTGGTCATTGTGGTTGGCACAGACCGATATTCAGGGAATGAGTGAGGCCACCATATGGCTTTGATAGACGGAAATGGGTTCTCCTTGGATGATGGACAGGGAGCTACACAGGACGGAAGGACAGTAGGGCGCCCCCAGGGCGATGGTTCTACCCCATTCAGAACAAGGTTGAGTAGAGAAAGCAGTTAGAGCGCAGAGATCCAAACGAGGAGTTCTAGAGCGAGCTGACAATAGAACCGGCGCAGGTCGTCGGCACGACAAGTAGTCTGGGTTTCGTCTACGCCGTCCCCTCCCCCCCCTTCCCCTCCCACCCTACTTTCCCATAATTTGTGGTTTGTCTGTCAAGGTCTTGTCCTGTGGGTCTCCCCAACGTACGTCCGTCATATGTAGTTTGTCCTCGCAAGGGACGTGTATACTTGGAATAATTACCATCGTCATGTAACCTATTGATTGTATGCACTAAAAACCAATAAAAATAAAGTTGAAAAAAAAAAAAAAAGACGACAGAGTGGAGTATAAATTTGGAAGTGAAGTTTTAGGTTTGGTTATTGTAAGGATCACATCATCTGCATAAAGTGCGATTTTGTATATCTGACTCTTCACCTGAACTCCTGTTATATTTGGGTTGTTTCTTATGTTTGCAGCTAGTGGCTCCATACAGAGGGCGAATAGCAGTGGAGATAAGAGACATCCCTGTCTGGTTCCATTTTTTATAGGAAAGGTCTCAGAGGAGAAACCTTGGGAGTATATTTTTGCCAATGGTGTAGTGTATAAAGACTCGATGGCTCTAAGGAAAGGGCCTTCCACTCCAAATGCCTGCAATGTTTTTGACATGTATTTCCAATCGATTCGGTCAAGCGCCTTTTCGGCGTCAAGGCTCATCGATGGTATTTTATTTTTGGTAGCTAATGACACCAACTAAATAATGCGTCTGGTATTGTCCGCAGCTTGTCTTCCAGGGATAAATCCCACCTGGTCCGGATGAACCAGAGATGGGAGAACTTTATTTAATCTAATAGCTAATATTTTGGAGAATATTTTTAAGTCTGAGTTTATTAAAGAAATTGGTCTGTAGTTCTTACAGTCTGTAGGGTCTTTTCCATCTTTATGGATTAGTGTTATGGTTGCCTGGAGCATACTGCTGGGAAATTGGGAGTCTAGCACACTCTCACAGCACACAGCACTCACAGCACACAGCACTCCCAGCACACTCTCACAGCACTCACAACACACTCTCACAGCACTCACAGCACACTACACCACACCTCCCACTCCCCCTCCCTACCTTTGGTGTCGGCTGCTGAGATCGGAGCGGAGCTGGCATCAGGAGGAGGGGGGGGGGGTGTCGTGAGGAGGGGGTGTGTTGGGAGGAGCAGGCTGGGACTCAGAGGGCCGCGTGGGCTATGCCGCGGAGGGCCGGTAGGTGTGGGTGCCTGGGGGGGAGGAAATGGATGCTGGTGGTGGGAGTAAGGAGCAGGTTGCGGCTGGACTCGCCATTGCTAGGGGACGTGTAGGGCTTCCGGCCACCTCTTCCTTCCTTCCCTCCTCACTCCCTCCCGATCAGGTGTGCGGCGGCCATTTTGATTTTTTTTTTATCTCGACCCCGGTTCTAGCGTGGTTGGATCGGGTGGCCCCCAGGACCGCGCTATAACGGGGTTTAGCTGTATATATATATATATATATAGATCCTAAGTAAATTAAAAAAAAAACACAGGATCTTACTACTCAGGTGAAAAAAGAGAAATAACCTCCTGAGATATATATATATAAAGACCGGCCGGTCAAAATAATATTATTACAACAGCTGTGTGCTGTGAACTATTAACTGCTACTAGTAATAGTTGCCAAAAACAGTACCACCTAGTACCAAAGAAACAAATAAATGACAAAAATGTACCACTTATAAATTAAGGAATCATTATATATACTTACAGAAAATAATGAGTATAATGTCCTTGTATGGAGTCCTAGGATTGTAAGAAAGGCAAGAAATTTTGTGTCATTATTGCAGCAAGAGTTCACAGCCGATGACAGGGATCCAAGGGGAGTACACACAAAGACAAGCCCGACGTTGCGTTTCGCACCCTTTGCTTCTTCAAGGGGCTTAATAAAATGACGTCCAGTTAGGGTTTAAATACACAAAATCAATTAGCGTTGACCAATGAGAATGTGAACAGAGAACATAAACAGCTGATTCATAAGGAGCAAAATTACACTGACTGCTAGTGAGATGGTCTGTCCAGCATGAGAAACCGTCCACAGATAGCACTGTGCTTGAAGTCTCACGAGGGCACCGGTAGTAGCAGTGAATAAGTAATGAGCTGCTGAAGGCTGCAGCGTGTCATCATGATAAGGCTGCGGTCCCAGTCACTGCCACAGCGCACGGCTCGGCGTGCGCTGTGCGTGTAAGCAGCGCCCCTCAATGGGGGAGGGCCCAGTACGCACCTTCCCGCTGAAGGTGCAGCCGCGCCGTGCTGCAGGTTTTTTTTCAACTCAATGAACTTGAGTTCAAACCCTGCGACGGAGGCGTGGCCACGCCCCCATCGGCGGTTCACCCAATGAGGGCGAACCTGATGTGAAACATGATGGCCACGTCCCCGCAAATCCCCGACCATGCCCCCTCCCGTCGCAAGCTCCCTCTCTCCCTGTCAGACCACAGATCGCGGTTAGCGCTGTGCACGCCAAGCCCCCCCCCCCCCACTCCGGGCGCGCGTGTCACAGACATTACTGGGACCGCAGCCTTAGACGTGCAGCTGCAAAGAAGCAGACACCTCCCATTGTGGCATCCAGGGGGAGGGTACATTTGTAAAAGGTAAACATAGCCCCACATGATCCATGCCGGTACAAACAAAATCAGGTTTGCAGTATCCAAATAGTCCATCTGAAGCTGTGTCATCCCAGACAACAGCACACAGCCCATGGTGCACACATCATAGATACAGCATCATCCTGAGCAGGGCAGTGGAGCAGGCAGTTCCTTACTGCCAGAGAAGAAAGTCATCTTTAATGAAGATTATCACTTCTTAGGAACTTGTCAAACTAGAGGAATTAAATCAGAAAACGGATAGGGAAAGATACAAATCAGTAAAAATGAAAATAATGATAAATGCCACCAGTTACTGCAAGAAAAATCTACTGCACAAATAAGTGTCAGAGAAGTACAGATTCTTTAACTAAGGCATTAATTCCATAAAGAGAGAGAAGAGGAACACACAGGAGCTAAGAGGTCATATATATAAGTCAAAATGTATGAAAATGTGATTAAAGTTATACAATTAAAACACCCAATACTGTGTACTAATTATAAAAGTGTAAATTCCTAAATATATAAAAAATGTGCTATATTTATCAAAGTATAAAGTGTATAATAATAATCTACTTTTATTAAAGAGAAATTGTTTGTTCCATAACTATAACAACTATAAAAAAACCATAGTTGTAATATAATAAATACATTTTATAATAATTAAATAAATTAATAATAAAAGTGTTAACTGAAATAAATTAATACACATAAGTGATACACAATAAAAAAAGTGTATGACATATAAGAACCCCCTGGTAGATATATCAGGAGGAGAGAGAGAGAGAGAGTGAGAGGACATTCCTTACAAAAACATGGCATACACTGTATATTCATTAAGGCCAATATATATATATATATATATATAAATGTAAATACAACTGTATGCTCATCTGCATGTCTTAGGCAGGTCTGCAACCCCGCCTTTCCCCATTATCGCCCAGCACACAGCACTTCCACTGCAGCAAGGGATTCTGGGAAATGACATGCAAATGAGCACACAGTGCCACTTTTTGCTTCAAAAACCATTTTTAACATGGTTCCCTATAGGCTTAAGCTTGCTGCATGGTCACAGCTTTGAGCACAGCCAGGGTTAAGGTGCATACCCAGAAAACCACCCACAGACAGCTGTTTCGACCTTAATGGGTCTCACAGATATATATATAATGGAAGCAGGAGAAAATGCGCTAAAAATGATATTGAAGGAGTTTAGTAATTAGAAATAGATTAATATATCAATGTTACCATGATTTTGTCAAAGGTGAAAAAAGTCTGAAACAATGTGAGTCCAATGTTACTGGTGAGGGATGCCAATAGGAATTCTGCAGCTCTTGATGATGATCTTGGAGGTCACTTGATGTTAGTATTCTATAGGAAAGAGCACAAGAGATGCTTCTATGGCGTAATTAGGTTTTATTAGGTTAAGGTTTAAAAAGTAATTAGAAGTGCACATTTTCAATCGTAGTGGCTGTTCATGTGTAAGGAATCGGTTGCCACGTCCCTTGCGGCGTGACCCCTCCTTACCCACTACCAGTACTGCAGCGGCTGCTGCCCCTGCCCCCCGTCGCTACCCATGCCGCCACCCAGTGCATACCTTGAACTCTGCCGTCGCCATCTTGGATTCTGGCACTGGTGTTACAGACTCTCAGCAGTGCTCCACTACTTCGTGGTCTCTCAGCCACTCACGAGCAGCTCCTCGACACGCCTCCGCCATGCCCCTCATCCGGATTGGTCACTGTCACTTTAAATTTCCTGCTTTGCCTTCACTTCCTTGCTCTGCATAGCTCCTTGCTACCTGTGTTGCCTGGAACCTGTGTCGTGCTCTCTTCTGTTTATTCCCTACAGCTATTGACCCGGCTCGTCTGAAAACCCCCTCTGGCTCCTGAACTTGGCTTTCCTACAGACTACTCTAACCTCTAAGACCCCCGGACTCTGCTACGGATTTTTACTACGGAACTTTCTATATCCTCGGACTCGGCAAGTCCTTAACCATTCTTTATCTACATTCAGGCCTGGCCACGCTACTACGCCACATCCCGGACACGCCCCCTCTGCTGTCGGTGCGTATACTCTACATCCCACCTCAGTACAGGGGACTGGTCTGGTCTGCGGGCTGCACAGCGTGACATCATGTGAACAAGGTATGCAGGTACTGTGTCCTGTTGCCAGGGTCAGTGGAAGGCTTGTCTGCAGGGTGGATTGTCTCCTTCCACGGGGGGGTGTTCTCCGGTTGGGAAGTGAGGAAGTCTAAAGAGGTGGTTGTTGCTGTGGGAGCAGGGCTGGAAAGACAGAGTCCTCTGAAGAGGGGGAAAGACGAGCTAGAAAGAAGCATAAAGTGCTGCATCTATCCTGGGACTGACCGCAATGAAAGTGAGATTGCTGGGAGAGAGAGACAGCTGGAGAGAAGTAAGATTGAAACAGCCTCAAAGAACCAAACAGCCCCAAGTTATTTTGCTACATTAGGCCTCGGACATGGTTGCGAGCCCATAGACAGCGCAGACGCAAGCAAGAGGGGACGCGCCTTGCGCAAGAAATCAGTTGAAACTGATTTCTTGGAGCGACGGGCAGGTCATATGAGCAGTTCGCACAATGAGGACGAACCAGCTCCGTGATGCCCCTAGGCACGCCCCCCTTCGCGCGCCCACCATGGACACAAAACTCACCCGCTTCACGTGGGTGACGTCACAGCCTTCGCACGCCTCCCCGCGGGCGAAGGCTATATGGCCGAAGCCTTAAGAGACACCTCAGTCTGCAGATTGTGTAACAATATACAGTATAGCCACAGTAACTAAAGAAAAGAAACATGGAGCTTTACAAAGAAACAAACATGTATTTATATTTCAAAGAACAGTCCAATAGTCATTCTTTCTCCCAAAAAATAATACATATAACTCTCACAAAGGCTTAAATACGTTTTGCTGCGTAGACAGCTACAGTACCAGTAAAGGAATAAATCCTTGCCAGGCACATTGCAGAGTTAAAGTATTAATTTGTTTGTATAGTAATCTTTGCTAATTAACTGTTTTCTGGTTGATGTGCTCATTTGTTTCTTCATGAACTTGTTCCTCAAGATTTATATATGTACTGTATATATATTTATTTAACAAACAACCTTGTGTCAGTAAATATCAGAAGTATTGTTCCTCTACGTTACCGTCCAAACAACTGTGGGTTATTGACTCCTGCCTCTCTTCAGATTCCGCTTTATTGACTCCTGTCTCTTATTAGATTCTGGGTTATTGACTCCTGCCTCTTCAGATCTTGGGTTATTGACTCATGCCTCTCTTCAGATTCCGGGTTTTTACTCCTGCCTCTCTTCAGATTCCAGGTTATTGACTCCTGTCTCTTTTCAGAGGCGCAGCCCGTGAATGTCCTTTGATCTTAGCCACTCAGGTACCACTCTATTTATTACAAGCTATACTACCGAGTGGACGTGGGACAGAATACACTTACTCCACGCCGCACATACATTTTGCATACACCCAGGGTTCGGAATACGGCTGGATATATTTCCTGTATATGAGTTATGAAATTGAGCTCTAGATAGATGGCTACCAGTGTGGCACTGTGTGTACAACAACTCATCTCTATCGCTAAACAGCCTTTATTGAGCCGATCATCACGGAGTTCTGTTTGCTGTAGGAGTCAGACTCCTACCCTACCCGGTTAGTTAATGTTCTGTGGTGGTCATTAATACACCACGCCGGGTTGAGCTCTGTATACGCCATTAGATCTGTGCAGCCTGTTAATGTCCCAAGATCACAGCTACTCAGGTACCAGTTCATTTATAAACAGGTGCATTAATGTGTACATGCGGGACCTGACCTATCATCTTCATGCCACACAGACCTACTGTAAATACCTAGTGACTTATATACAGCGGGATATAGTATCTACATATGAGGGATGATGGTGTACTCCTATGCAAATACACTGGATTGCTAGTGAGCCACTGTTTCCATAAGAGCTTCCTGACAAGCCGTTTAGGTATTATCTCCATTTCCATACCTTACATACTAGTCGTGTATATCTAACGACCAATTTGTAGGTATCTATATCCTATCCACTGTACCTGATACAGTACATCCTTTATAATTCAGCTATGAATTCAGGGATTAATTATTCTCCCTAAATTACATACGCTGTCCTCACAGAGGATTTGAGTAGCAGTATATGGTTCACTGATCCAGTACTTATTTCTATCTCTGCTCTCACATAGGCTTAGGTATCCTGAAGAATTTATCTAGTGCTGTCAGTTTATCTTTTTGGGAGACCTCATCTGTGTATTAGTTGAACAATGTGTTCAAAGGCTCCCATTTCATAGCCACATCTCCCTAGCTACACTCTAGCTCTATTGTGATTATATATATATATATGTTTTTTATCTTGCGTTGCTGTGAAGGACTTCCTTTATTTTGTGTTTACTCCAGAGTCCTCTTTGATTACTTATTACTTCCCCATTTAGAGTTTGCTATACAGTTGGTATGGTAGTTTGAGGTATAAGTCATCCACTACCTACTCACCATTTATCTAGTACGCTCTGCGAGCGACTATTTAATCAGCTGTGATTTCTAAGTTGTGTGTCTGTTAGTTACACCATAGATTGACACTATACTTTCTGCAACATATATACCACACTGAGGCGCCATTTACGTTTTGAGTTTATACCATTTCTCAGGTGCCAGTCACTTGAAAGTTCCTTCAACCACCACCGCTATCAGTTCACTTAGAATGACTGGGTGGTATTCTGTTTAATACCTTTTTAATTGTGTTGTGTGTCTCCCTACACTTATTTTACCCTTATACACAATAAAGGTTATTTTTAATTACCCATTTATATTACTTTATGAGTGCTTGTTCATAGGGGTTCTTTCTCTTGCCCAGGGAAGAAAAGTTGTTTCGTTACCAATCCTTTCACCCCTGGCACCTATTCACGGACAGTAGCTTGAGCCTTCCCCTCTCTCCCTCTCCTACTCCCTACTACATTAGCTACAGTGAAACACCGGGTTACAGGTGACGTGAGGTGTTAGGACATTTTATCCCCACATGATGTTATTGGTACCAGTGTGCTACCAGGTGTTAACCACTCTAGCTGTGTTACGGTCACGTACGTCACTGTGTACTGTCCAGGAGACAGACCCACGAGGCAGTGGAGGAGAGTAGAGACAGACCTGGGATCTGAATCCTGAAGAGTAGAATTGTGAGGTCCTGGAACAAGGTCAGGGCAAAAGAAGTTAGGATGATCGAGGTCACCATTGCAGGGTCATGGCTGGAGAAGGCAGAATAGTAGGGGTCACAGTTCTAAGGTCAGGTAACCTGGAAGGTGGTTGAATGAAACAGCTGTTCCCTGTACCTACTGCTAGAGCAAGGAGTACAGCCCACCCAAAATCTGAAGAGAGGCAGGAGTCAATAACCTGGAATATGAAGAAAGGCAGGAGTCAATAACCCGGAATCTGAAGAGAGGCAGGAGACAATAACCTGGAATCTGAAGAGAGGCAGGAGTCAATAACCTGGAATATGAAGAAAGGCAGGAGTCAATAACCTGGAATCTGAAGAGAGGCAGGAGTCAATAACCTGGAATCTGAAGAGAAGCAGGAGTCAATAACCTGGAATCTAAAGAGAGGCATGAGTCAGTAACCCGGAATCTGAAGAGAGGCAGGAGTCAATAACCTGGAATCTGAAGAGAGACATGAGTCAATAACCTGGTATATGAAGAAAGGCAGGAGTCAATAACCTGAAATCTGAAGAGAGACATGAGTCAATAACCTGGAATCTGAAGAGAAGCAGGAGTCAATAACCCGGAATCTGAAGAGAGGCAGGAGTCAGTAACCCGGAATCTGAAGTGAGGCAGGAGTCAATAACCTGGAATCTGAAGAGAGGCAGGAGTCAATAACCTGGAATCTGAAGAGAGGCAGGAGTCAATAACCCGGAATCTGAAGAGAGGCAGGAGTCAATAACCCGGAATCTGAAGAGAGGCAGGAGTCAATAACCCAGAATCTGAAGAGAGGCAGGAGTCAATAACCCGGAATCTGAAGAGAGGCAGGAGTCAATAACCTGGAATCTGAAGAGAGGCAGGAGTCAATAACCTGGAATCTGAAGAGAGGCAGGAGTAAAACCCCAGAATCTGAAGAGAGGCAGGAGTCAATAACCTGGAATCTGAAGAGAGGCAAGAGTCAATAACCTGGAATCTGAAGAGAGGCAGGATTCAATAACCTGGAATCTGAAGAGAGGCAGGAGTCAATAACCTGGAATCTGAAGAGAGGCAGGAGTCAAAACCCCGCAATCTGAAGAGAGGCAGGAGTCAATAACCTGGAATCTGAAGAGAGGCAGGAGTCAATAACCTGGAATCTGAAGAGAGGCAGGAGTCAGTAACCTGGAATCTGAAAAGAGACAGGAGTCAATAAACTGGAATCTGAAGAGAGGCAGGAGTCAATAACCTGGAATCTGAAGAGAGGCAGGAGTAAAAACCCTTATTATTATTTTTTTATAACAGATAGTGGACTGTAGTATCTATGCCTAAGAATTTAAATATAGACATCCATCAGATAAGATTGTGAACAATAAATATACTGTATATATAATTTTTTATTTTATTATTAAGACCAGCCGGTAAGGGTGTTAACTTTGATACAATTGAAACCGATTGGAACAGTTAACTATTATCTTTTCTGAGAGAGTAGAACTGGAGTCAGTCCAGATGGAGGAGCTTGGTAGAATATATTTATTATAAGTCAACATATAAGGGTAACGTATAAGAACTATTAACTGGACGAATGTCACTGGTACTGCAAGACAAATTAACTATATGCACCCCTTCCTTGTGGAACTCCCTCACACTCGATAAACACCAAGCACCTCCTCTCCCACTTTTAAATCAAACCTTAAATCTCACCTCCTAAATTAAGCATTTTAATAGCTTGTACTCATGGCTATTGTCCCACACCCACGGTCACTCCTACCAACCATAGTGGCCAAGCACTGCAATCTACTGCACTTATTCCCTCACGTACTGCCTCTGTAAGTCTCCCAACATACCACTTAAAGTGTAAGCTCCCCGAGGCAGGGATTTCCTTTCCTATTGTCTGAATTTTATGTTGCACTAATTGTAATAAATTCCCTGTACTGTATTGTCTCTTTCGTAAAGTGCTGAATACACGGTGGACCCTGTGTGTGGGTGTGTGTATATATTTCTATCTGTGAGAAAGAGTAGGGAACATGTCAGATGGTACAGTAGCCCCTCTCTCTATTACAAGAGTAGCAGAATAAAATTAGATTTACAATGTATATATTTTATTTTTAGAAAACCTCCACAAATAAGGGTATGTTAGTGGTAGTTATGGTTCAGTTGTTCTACCCAACTAGATCTGATTGACTGGTTTACAGATAGACAGGAGACCAAGTGATATGGTGATGAGAACCCCCAAGATCAAATCTTTCTGAATCAGTGTCGGTTGTCTCTTCTTAATACTAAATCCAGTTAATCAAACCAGTCAAAATTCAATATTATTTAGATAATTATTATTTATTTCATGCCTCTCGGCTTCCTTCCCCAGCTGACGCAGGTACCAAATGGCGCCAAGAGGAGGGTGATGGCTATATTAGGAAGGGGGATGGAGAAAAATATTAGTTCCCTGGTTTAAATTTTAGCTGGGAATCCCGAAATTACGCTGGTGTCATCTTGCACAGCTCTAGTTATTACTGAGCTTTAATACTAAAATACTGTGATTACATCATGCAGATTCTGCATCTAATGATTGATTGTGGAGGATGTACAGAACAAGTAAGTTAAAGAGCTGGGGGAGAAGGTTCATAGTGGTGTATGGAGGCCGCTATGAAAAGGGGAACACGCAGAACTGTAGTAGATGTCACATAGATATGGCTGCACCGTGACGTTACCTCCAAGTTCATACTCTAGGGACTTCCAGTTAATCACATTTACCACCATTGTCAGTATAATAAGAAACAGTAGCAATGTTCTTTTCGGTCAATACTTCATCATACATGTGAACATCCCTGATCTCTCCCACAAAAGAGATTTTAGCTTGAACCTTATCATCAACCTTAAACTGCCCAATCACAATGATGGGGTTTTCAGAAATGTGGTACCCTTTTTGGAACACTTTTCTTGGGTACGGCTTGCCATTGACCCATGCCTGCACTACACCAGTGGAAGAGTCCCAGCTCACACAGATGTTCTTCCATTCAGGAGTATAATTTCCGGCTATATGAATAGACAGGTCTTGGGGGCCCGCTGAGAGTAATAATGCATTGACTGGGTTAGGATAAAAGAACAGGTGAAAGTCATTATCTCCGGACGGTGTGGCCAGGGAGAACAGGGAATGGGAGTGAGTCCGATCTGTGTAGGATCGCAGGCAGACTGTGAAACGTTCAAAGGGGCCGCTCTTTGCTGGCATCAGACGCACGTATGATTGAGGTGACTTTCTGGGGAAAAGGAACACTTTGTCTGTCATATCTGTATGGGAAGAGGACAAACATGGAATACAATGTTAAAATAAATGGTATAGACACTTTGGGGCATATTTACTAAACACTGATATTTTACACCTTCTTACTTCAGAAGTTACCTTTGGCCCATTCATTGATCGGTTCGTTTAATTATTTGGGCTGTATTATATCTCTTTAAAATTTACGCGCAACCAAATTTTGAAAAGTGTAAAAATACCTCTACGATGGGGGGAGCCAGTCTTCATCATAAAGGTGAAGTCCTACAGGTTACCCCTGAAAAACGTGGGTCCCCGGTAGCTTAGCAGCACCATAAACACTCTATGTATTATATCCTTAATATATTTCAATAATCCTGGGATTTCGGGAGTGGGAGTTTAATGGTGAATATTTGGGTACTAGAAAAATGTATTTAAAATATGTGTGCAAGGTTGGGGGGCAAAGATACCTGTTGTCCCCCCATTTTACCTGCCGACTGCATCTGGTCTGCGGGTACGCGTTTGTACGTTGTCCCTGTTATATTTTCCCTTTAAAATATTGTATTTCCCACCCACCATGCTTAGTGTAATAATTGTATTCGCAAGCCCAGGTTAGAGTAAAAAAGAGGTACTTTAAAATGTATATTCATCTCTATACAGACAGTCCTGGTAATCCGATATGCAGCCAAGATGTCTCCATAGAGATGTGAGATCAAAGAGGAGAAGGGAAGTCGAGAGGAGTCAGAATGTTTGGTGAATGGGGAAGGGCGGAGTACCGGGTCTGGAGACTCTTTGTTCTCCCAGACTCGGGGGAGCCTACCCAGCGGGAGGTATGGGGCTGGCAAGGGGAATCCGTTGCTGGTAGGCACGGTTCCCATTCGCCAGTTCGAATTTCCCACTTGCCAGCATTTGGAGCCCCTCGACACCCCCACCCCCCTCTTCTGCCGCATACAGCAATACGAGCCAGCAGCTCTGATTGGCTGCCACAGGTACGATCCGCTCTCTGATTGGACACCAGTCCCTCTTCCATGTTGAACATAGGACTGCGAGGTCTATGTAAGGGGACTGGCCGATCAGAGAACCAGACTATTTTAAGACTTGGTCTGGTGAAGCGCTGGTGGACTTTTCAAAAGTGCTTTGCTCTGAATAGCAAAGCACTCGGCATGTTACCAGAGAAGCCTGCCTAGCTGAGGACAAGTTCTCAGATCGCGGCCAAGTTCTAACTTTCATCCAAGTCGCGGTCAGTGGGGAAAGCAGGTATCTCTCCCAAAAAGAGTACCGTGGTGTTCCTGGATGTGGAGCGGACAGGGTAAGCCTCCTGAAGCAGGCGCCCTGCATCTAGTGGGACTAGAGACTCTCCCCCAGATCCACAGTTAAGTGTGTATAACTTTTGTGTTTCATTGTGCGTCTGCTGGTTTTACCAGAATAAACCCCATTTTACTCCCCTACCTTGTCCGGCCTAGTAAATTGATACCTGAAGGTAAAAAGTGTTATAAGTTCTGGTCTCCCGTGACACACAGAATTTGCTGTTTTTGCAAAGGACAAAATAAGAATCCAGTAGCAATTTCAAACTGGCCGTGATCATGGGCAAGATGCATCGGCCCCAAAGTACTCTGTGGGGCTATTCAATAATTCCCCTTCTAGCACCAGAGCTCCCCTGGTGGCCCATTGATTTAAATGAGCCATAAGATATCTGGTGATTTAAGGTGCATTGTGGGAAAGCATCACTTAGTAAATATGGGCCGTAACCTTTCCAGCTGACAATGTGAGAAGCAGACAAGATATGAAACAGGCATTCATCAGGAGAAGGCTCGCCCTAATACAGAGGTATTCCTGTGCTAACCAGCACGGCCCCACTTGCCCGATCCATGTGCGAGCTAATAAAGAAGAAGATAGATTTGGGATTTGAAGTTACCTGTCTGAGCTAGAATTCCAGAAACACCTGCAAGGAGGAGCAGCAAACCCAGCATCCTCCCCATGTCCTCGGAATAATGAGACCTATGAAAGGAAACACATTGATTATTTGTCCTATGTTGCGGAACACAGTAAGTTTTGAAATAGTAGCTCTCAGACTGTTTGGCATTCTTTTTTAAATTCTTTACTTCTATCTTTGTCAACGGTAGTTGCTATTAACTGCCCCATTGAATAGATGTTGCTGTTTTACTATACAGTATGATCAAATGTAATATTTCCATTTCCAGTTTATCTACTAAATGTTTTATACATTTTTGTGACACATCTGACTTGCAGGTCACATCACCCTAATTGGGCATCATATATTTAACGTCACAATGAACCCCTACTCTGAAGAGAACATTTGTATTTTTTCAACCTCATCTACTCTGTAACTATGTAACAATGAACCCCTACTCTGAGAGATACAATCTAATATAGATACTAGAGGCAGATAAGCAGACGCCCCCAAATAACTGGGAACAGACACTGGGATTCAATCCAGGTTCTCTGTTCCCAGTATTAAATTACCCCTATACCTCTCCAGTGTTACATCTTCAAATTTTAAACAAACAAACACATACACTGGCGACACACTTTATTCGAGCTCGGCTAGTCCCACGAATTCGGGTATACCCGGGTGTATTGAGGTTTGTGACTGTTTTCTGCCCGAGTGCATTGAGGTATTTTCCAGGCAGGGATTGAAGCATTTTATTCCCGCTGGCTGCAATACTGCACAGTATATATATATACTGCATTACAATTCATGAATTTATGTCATCTGGTAGACACGCGAAGCATTGCAGCCTATTAAATCCTAATCATTATCATTTAACAGATCAGCCGCCCGTCAGCCAGGCATGAACCCAGGCTGGGAAGGCAAATGCAACGGGGCTTGTCAGAGGTGAGGAGCGGCGCATTCCAGGTATCTGCCAGGTACATACTGGGTATTTGCTCGAATAAAGTGTGTCGGTGCAGTAATAGAGATATAAAGTTTCCAAACCTAATTTCATTTCAATGGCACATTAAGAATACTCTGCAAAGCAAAACTCTGATTGATTATTTTCTATAGTCATTTATAGTAAGCCCCGCTATTTTTATTGTTTGGTAGAAATTCTATAATTTGAGGGTTTTCTTAGGAACTGCTGCTATGGAGAATTCCTGTGCTAGGAATAAGGACGCGTTACTCGACTAGGCCAAAGTGAAAATTCACTAAAAAGTGAAGCAAACGGGAAAAGAGAACCTTGTAGTGACAAAAAAATGTGAAATAGACACTTGGGGGGAATGGCTGCTTGTGTGCTGGGTTTTTTAAAAGTATTTTTTTTATTGCGGAAAGTTTCATGTGTTTGATATAGAAAGGAAAATATTTCATGTTACATCCAGATTCATTGGGCGCGGCTTTAAAAAAAAGGGTTCAAACTAACTTTTGTGGTTTTTCAAAGAAATAGAAAAGTTTGGAGAGACAGAAAAGGGCAAATATTAAGTAAGCACAAACTTTTGCCCATTTGCCCACACAGTAATACACAGTGATACTCAGACAGACACACAGTAATACACACGGATACTAAGACACATACACAGTAATACACACGGATACTCATAAAGACACACAGTAATACACACTGATACTCAGACAGACACATCGTGTACATACTGATAGACAGACACACAGCAATACATACTGATACTAAGACAGATACACAGTAATACACAGTGATATTCAGACAGGCACACAGTAATACACAATAATACTCAAGACACAGTAATACACAGTGATAGACAGACACACAGGAATATACAGTGATACTCGGACAAACACCCAGGTTACACACAGTATACACACTGATACTCAGACAGACACACAATACTGTATACACACACATTTACAGACACAGATACACAAAAGCACAGTTGAGACATAGGCATATATATGGGTATGTTATGTATGGATATACTGATCTGTACATGCATACTCACACAGATACACATAGCCACACACATGCTTATATATTGTTATATACTGTATACTGCTGATACTGTAATGCTCAGAGTTTTTGCTTACATGGCAATGTTATGTGTACAGAGGCATATTCACCCTATTGCTTTGTCAATGTATCGGGATACTTAGCCCCTGTCCTGCCCTGTGTGCATCAGAGATTTGGGAGCCAGGGAGAAGTTAGGCAACTTGCATGTTATAATGGGATGTAGAGGTGTAAATATATAACCTCTTCACTGCTGAAGGGGCCAGCCCGACATTGCATTGAAGTTGATATTAGATCAATAAATATTTATAAGGGGATTATTTATTAAACTGCAATAGTGCTGATGAGGGAACTGGTTAACACAACCTCCCATTAAGTGCCCCAATCTGTATTATCCCAATTTAAGAAATAACCCCGATAACTCCATTGACAGCCAATTACGCCTAGTATGTATAATAGTGGTTTATCTTAGTCTGTTCTAGAACTGCAAAAGAAGCCCGTTCCCTCTGGTTCTCTTCCAGTTATTGTTGACTGGATGAGAGGTACCGTATTTTTCTGTGATATTTATAGGAATGTGATTTTGATTTAGCCAATCAGGGGGCAAGTGAAGAACATCATTTATTCCTACATCTGTTGACACAGAGCTAGCTAAAAACAAAGACAATACAATCATGCACCCAGCTTACCATGCCAAGCAACTATACTTTAATGATCATATGTCACCCCTTTGCCTTTCCATCAGTAACCACCCCCCATCACCCCCACTGAGGGGAGACACAGCTTTTCATTTGCTTGCGCTATACCTGGAAAATGGCACGTTGGCATGTTTGCCCAGGTGAACAAGGGCTCCATCACCAGTTGTTAGACTTTAATATGCTTACTTAACTGGACTTTTATTGGAGTACGTGACTATGGAAGGGGGAAGGAGGTGGCCAATGGCCAATGTCTCTTATGGGGGCGACATCCTATGCTGTCATCTTTCCCTTCTAAATGGTTGTATGGCCCCCATTTTCCCTTCCCCTTAGTGCCCACCTCCAGCACCCCATGAAGGAGACAAAACAGTATTTGGATGTGGCAAAATTAGGTCACAGTTTTATTGAAAAACGTTATCCAGTAAAACCAGCCCGCTCAATATTTTCAAGATTGTTTTTTGAATTTAGGTGAATGATTGAAAAGAGATTTGTGCAGCTAGTCTCCATCTTCCAACTCCAACTAACTAGCATGAGGCCGGGTCTGAGGGGTTATCATGCGGTTTAAAGCTCCATCCAGCTGCCCCGCCCAAGAAGCACTTATGACTTGCCCCATTCCAGCAAGGCTGGTTCCATGTCCTAATTGGAGGACTAAACAGGTAGCTGCAAAGGGTAAAAACGTTCTGAGTTGCCTGGAATACACACATTGAAATGAACTCTTAATTGAGACTGATGCGCTCCCCAAGCTGAAGTCCTGAATTAAATATGTCCAGTCCTATCTCAGATAGATAGATGGGCACCCAAGTCTCTGTAAAGTGTGTCTTAATAGTACTGGCAGTATGGACCAGGAGCAATAAAAAAAAAAACTGGGGAGGTGGAAGTCCAATGCATACTGTATAGATGACATCTGTGCAAAAGGGCAGTATGAATGCATTATGTCACATTCTTATCGGTCTTTCCATCAGGCAAAGCGTTAGGCTACAGGCCTGGTGTTTACTGCTGCACGCACACTGGTGGCGCGTACACAGATAAAAGCTGTGGTCTTGTAAGGAGTGATGGGATGCAAAGGGCATGGCCATGAAGGGGTGGGGTTGCGGCCATGACGGGGATATCTGCCCCTACATTGGCTGCCTGCCGACCACATGACGAGTCGAGGCCCGGCAATACAAAATTCTTGTCTTTTTTGCAAGCGGACGCGCTAGCATGATGTGTGAGGTCCCACTCACCATCTACTGGGGCCTGCCGATAGAGGGCTGTACCTGGTGTGTCGCGCACGGCCGTCGTGCATCTGTCAGGGTTTGCTCGCACAAAACCAGGGTGGACCGCGAGGCTGAGGTGGGGTTTGTAAAAGCACCGACAGAGACCCGCGCAGGCTGATCGGATGGCAGTTCGTTGTCAAACTTAGCAGGATCAGGAAAGGAGAAGACAGCGTGATCGTTGTACAAGCCAGGGTCAGGACAGGAGATATCAGGATGAACACATTGTCAGGCAAGAGTTCGGCAACAGGTAGTAGAGGAGAGCCCGCTTCAGCTTAGGAGCGCCGGGGTTGGCGCCTCGCGCGAGCGACGGACCATGGCCCCAGGTACTGGTCACAGGAGATGGTAGGCAGACACAGAATAGCACACGCTTTGCTGCACGGGTGCACCCGTTGCTACAGCGCAAGAGTCATTGAGCGGATGGGGAATCCTCTGAAACAGCGCAGGAACCAGGAACCGGCATCTTCTGATTAGGGAAAGAGTAGGCCCAGGAACCAGGAAGCTGAGATCCACGGGAAACCTCCGCTACAGTGCAGGGAATCAGGAGACTGAAGAGCGGGGGGATACCTTGCCTCGCAGGAAGAGCAGGAAGCTGACAGACAGGAGGGGATACCCTCTTTGACTTAAGCGCAGGAGAACAAGCGGGAACTTGAAGGAAGCTGAAGGACGCAAGGGAGGAACCTCGTATCAGCATAGGAGAACAAGCGGCTTGAAGGGAGTGAAGGACGCAGGGCGGGCGGAACTGGTATCAGCATAGGAGAACAAGCGGCTTGAAGGAAGTGAAGGACGCGAGGAACCTGGTATCAGCATAGTGAGAACAAGCGAGGGCTTGTGGCCAAAACAGTAGACATCAGTTAGGACATTGGGCAGGGAGCATTATGGGAGACAGTACTTAAAGGTCAGCGGGCCAATCCCGGAGGGGGGGTGTGAAGGTACTGCTCCAATGAATGAATGCAAGTTAGGTTGCAGTGGATAGGAGTGCACAGCTGGCAGTAGATACCAGAGGGAGTGTGTATTGCTTTGATGAGTGAATCCAGGCTGCAGCAAACATCAGGAGAGCTGATCCAGAACGGCCGAGTCGCAAGGTAGGCAACCAGTAAACCGTGGAGCGGATTCCTTACAGTACCCCCTTTCACGCGAGACCCTCACCGGGCGAACATGAGCACTCATAGAGTTGGAGGACCGGGAATTGTGCTGAACAGTCTAGGATTGGGGTTAGAGTCGTACTACAGTGAGTCCAGATTAGTCCTTAGTGGACCCCCACCCCCGGTGGAGAATGTGTGGCCAGACAGGACCATCCATGGGCTTGGGGACATTGAGTTGTTCCTAAAATTCTTAGGTAGAAAGGGATCCGTAAACGAAGCAGCTTTAGTGAGTACAGTTCTAAGAAATAAGAGTAGTAGAAGAAACATCCTTGGTACATGGCTCGCACCCGCAAAATGACTTGGAAATCCAGGGTTGTGGAAACAGAGGGTTCCAGAGCCAGAAGAAACGGCAGAAGAACCCCTACCGGAAGCCCAGTCTTAATAAAGGAACCTCGAATCTAGGATCAGCGGCCCTGATAATTGATCGAATACACCAGGAGGAACCTTGTGTAACAGAAAGTCTTGGTGACCATGCAGTTGAAACTTTGCGAGAAGAAATTTTGCCTCTAGAAGGCTCCCAGTCCGGAATGGTTAGTAAGGGTATAGGCTGGTTGGAAGCATCTCCGGTATTGGTATGGAAGGTGACAAGGCAAGCAGTAAACCCGGCATAGGGACGAAATTTGGGATACATACAGAGTATTTCCAACTGAGAGGAAATAACAGGGGCAACCGAAAATTCCGAGGGACCAAAACCATGGTTGAGCAGGAGCGAGAAGCAAAACAACAGTAGAGCTCTCCAATACTGGGAATCTAGATGGGAGATAGTATTGTCAGTGAATCAGGAATAGTCCTTGGGATCTTCAAATCAGTAGCTTGAGAAAAAGGCAGAAGCAGGGTAGTGGTGGGAGGGAGCCAACATCAGAAAGACGAAGTCTGTACCTCAGTGACAGAGCCTGGAGAATCAACAAGCCAGAAGTATGAACTATGAAAAACTCTTAATGACAGGCACCTTAGGAGTACAAGGAGCTTTTCGAAACTGCAAATGGCCCTAACACAGGGGTACCCTAACCTGTCAAAAACATGAATAGGTGTGTTTTCTAGTGCAAAATCTCTGATCACAGGACTAACCGATAGTGAGGGTTGTCTGGGTTTGATTAGAGAAAAAATCAGATGTATTGATAAGTGACTTAGAAACAACTACCTGAGGTTCTAGATTGCTGGACATGTGAGAAAAAATACCTCTTAAGACAGGCGCTATTCGATTTCCATCCCAGAGTAACCCATGTTGTTGGGACTATTAGACACATAGGAGGGAACTGGTTTCAGCACGGCAGGACAGCTAAAGCTCAGATCTAAACCCAGGACTTGTAATCGTGAATCGGCCTGAAACCTCAGACAGTTAACTACCAGGGAGCCCCCAGTGACCACAGATATGCTGATCCCCAAAGGATTAGCTGGAGAGAGACAAATCAGGGGGACCCCCAGACAGGATAACTCATTGTGAGAAAGAGTTCAGAATCAGAAGGAAGAATTTACCTCTCAGAGTCTCAAAACAATAGTAAGACCAAAATTCAGCAAAAAAGGGCAAACCGTGTGCAAGCTTTTTATAATCTATATGAAAAAGAGTCACTTTGGGGAAAAAGACAACAGTGTGTCAGCAAACATTCCTGGGAACACAATATGAACCCTAGGAGGAACTACAGACTACTGTACTTTTAACCCTAGCATAAAGAGGAGAAGAACTCAGACAGTACACGGGGGCTTAATCAAAACGTGTACTGGTCTTGAAGTACGGTATTGGATAAGGAAATCTGGGAAACCAGAAATTACTGCAGACTCCATAATGTGGGAACTATGCGCTGATGTGAAGCAGGGATCACCGCTATGTGGGCGACAGGTGGTTCAGTGAAATACCCGGGAGAAGGAACTCTGCGACCAAAGCTTAGGGGAAAACCTGACTCCTGACTACATTATCAGGACCAGAACTTTAGCCGAAGTCTCACGGAGGCGAAGCTGCGCAAATTGAGCTGTAAGCAGGGGATTTATAGCAAAGAATATCTAGGGACTCCGTACGGTTATAGGAAATCCCTAATGCAACCTCTGCTGTCTGACTTGTGGACTCATTCTCTGAGGCTAAACGGAAGGCATAACTGGAGGCAAGCAAGATTTATAGGGGTTAATGCAGACAAGTGCCTGAGAGTAAAAACACAGGAAATTTTCTTCTTGTATAGGAGAGACAAGGGATCCTCCTCTGGAGCTAGGGGCGTGACGGTGCTGGCAGAGAACAGGGAATTATCAAGGAGACTGCAGAGAGCTGCCCTCAGGGGGTTAATACCAGAATGACCCTGGGAAACAGAACTTAGGGATTCTTCTCTGACGGCGGAGGGAAGCGACAGGACCCTGCCTAGCAGAGTTTAAAGCTGGCAAACCCTCAAGAGCTGAGAGTGACAGATTCTGAGTAGTAGAAATAGGGGAACAAAGGATTATCTTGATACAAGAACATAGTGCGGGGTAGAGCACATAGTATTCCAGGGGGACCTCACAGGACTGATGGCAGGGGTTAACGAAAACATATCATTGGTGTCAGGGAAACCGGCCATACACTCAGGGCAAGGATCCGTGGTAGACCAGGGATACAGCCAAGCGGCGCAGCGAAGCTGGCAGAGCGGGGAGGATCTGTTCTTTATGCACATGTCCAATGTCATGGAAAGGATATGGAGTGTTTTTTGGGCATCAGCCAACATGAGGAGAGGGTCCACTTTTGCCTATATAAATGTCTAAAGACCAAGGCCAGGGAAGAGAGTTCCTTTGGGCGTATCCAATTCTAAAGGGTACACATTTCCCAAGTTAAGGGGTAACCAGGAAAGGCAAAATACAAGCGGCCCAGCGATTGTTTTAAGTCCCGGAGTCAGTGTGTAATTGCCACGCCTTGAACATGAATGAAGAAATCCAACGAAAGAGGCGAATTTGCTGGTATGACACAGGAAGGGGTTATACACCATAAAAAAACGCACAACACACAATTTCAGATCCTCAAAGACAAAGACCTGCATGGGACATCATATCTCACGATAATGAGAAAACTCGTATAGGCACATGGGACGGTTTACAGGACTGGGACAGGCTGTTAAGACCGAAACATGCATTACCGACCATCACCACAAGGAGCGGTACCGAGTTGGAGGTGCCCGGAATAGAAAATACCGAGCAATTTATGTACAGGGGTTCTAGCTTCGCCACATCATGATCCCAGGGTCTGCCCGCGGAGGCTGAGGTGGGGTTGTAAAAGCACAGGACTGAGAGCCGCGCCAGCACCAGGCTGATCCGGATGCGCAGTTCAGTTGTCAAACGTTACCGCAACGGATCAAGGAACAGGAGAAGACAGCGTCGTCGTGCTACAAGCCACGGTTCAGGACAGGAGATATCAGGTAACCATTGTTTCAGGCAATCGAAGTTCCCCCCGGCCAACACAGGCTACGTAGGAGAGCCCAGCTCAGCTTAGGACGCGGCCGGGGTATGGCCTTCACAGCTGCTGAAGAAGCAGAAAGCGACGACCGATGGACAGAATGGCTACTGGTCACGGAAGATAACGGGAGGCGGACGAGCAATAGCGCACACACCCGGCTTTGCTGCACGGGTGGCAACCGAGGATACAGCGCATAAGAGAAAGTCACTGGAAAGCAGGGGGGAAATCATACTATGAGAAATGAAAACAGACGAGAAAGGAACAAGGACACGGCCTCTATAGATTAGGGAAACAGGATGGCCCCGGAACCAGGAAGATAAAGAGTCAGCAGGAAGGGAAAGCCTCCGCTACAGTGAAGGAACAGGAGACTGAAGAGCCCACATGCGGTCGGGGATAAACCCCCTTTGTGCACTCAGTGCAGGAAAGCAGGCAGCATGAAGACATTAGAGGATACTTGGCGTCAGAGCGCGAGGAGAGGGAGAAAGCAGAGAACAAGTCGGGGGAACTTGAAGGAAGAGTTGAATGGTTAACACAACCTCCCATTAAGTGCCCCAATCTGTATTATCCCAATTTAAGAAATAACCCCGATAACTCCATTGACAGCCAATTATGCCTAGTATTGTATAATAGATGGTTTATCTTAGTCTGTCTCAGAACTGCAAAAGAAGCCCGTTCCCTCTGGTTCTCTTCCAGTTATTGTCTTGACTGGATGAGAGGTACCGTATTTTTCTGTGATATTTATAGGAATGTGATGTTTTGATTTTAGCCAATCAGGGGGGCAAGTGAAGAAACATCATTTATTCCTACATCTGTTGACACAGAGCTAGCTAATAAAACAAGACAATACATATCATGCACCCAGCTTACCAATGCCAAGCAACTATACTTTAAGTCGTTGAAACGATTTCTGTGGAGCGACGGCCAGGTCTATGAGCAGTTCGCAAATGAGGCGAACCGCTCCGTGATGCCCCTAGGCACGCCCCCTTCGCGCGCCCACCATGGGCACAAAACTCCAAACCCCCCTTCACAGTGGGTGCGTCACAAAGCCTTCGGCACGCCTCCCCGGGCGAATCTAATGGCCGAAAGCCTTACGAGACACCTCAGTCTGCAGATTGTGTACATATACAGTATAGCCAATCCTACAAGAAAAGAACATGGAGCTTTACAAGAACACACATGTATTTGATATTTCAAAGCAACAGTCCATAGTCCATTCTTTCTCCCAAAAATAATCATATACTCTCACAAACGGCCTTAAATATACGTTTGTTGCTGCGTCAGCCAGCTACAGTAACCCGTTAGGAATAAAAATTCCTTGCCCAGGCAATTGCAGAGTTAAAGTATTAATTTTGTTGTATAGTAATCTTTGGCTAATTAAACTGTTTTCTGGTTGATGTGCCATTGTTTCTTCATTGACCTGTTTCCTCAAGATTTATTATGTACCTGTATATATATTTATTTACAACACCTTGTGTCAGTAAATTCAGAAGTATTGTTCCCTACGTTACGTCCAAACACTGTAGGGTTATTGCACTCCTGGCCTCCTTCCGATTCCCGCTTTATGCCTCACTGTTCTCTTATTAGATTCTGGTTTATGACCCGCCTCTTCATGATCTTGGGTTATTGGACCATGCCTCTCTTCAGATTCCGGGTTTTTACTCCTGCCTCTCTTCATTGCCAGGTATTGACTCCTGGTCTCTTTTGCAGAGGCGCAGCCCTTGAATGCCTTTGATCTAGCCACTGCAGGTACCACTCATTTATTACCCAGCTATACTACCAGTGCACGTGGGACAGAATACACTTACTCCACGCCGCACATCGACATTGCATAACCCAGGGTTCGGAATACGGCTGGATATATCTTCCTGTATATGAGTGTATGAAATTGAGCTCTAAGATAGATGGCTACAGTGTGCACTGTTTGTACCAACAACTCAATCTCTCTATCGCTAAACAGCCCTTTATTGAGCCGAGTCATCACGGAGGTTTCTGTTTGCTGTAGGATTCAACTCCTACCAGACCCCGGTTAGTTAATGTTCTTGTGGTCATTCATCAACCACGCGCGTGTTGAGCTATGTATACTCGCCATTATATCTGTGCAGGCACGTTAATGCCCGAAGATCACGCTACTCATGTACCGTTCATTTAAACAGGGGCATTAATGTGTACATTCGGGACCTGACCTATCATCTTCATGCCACCAGACCTACTGTAAATACCTCGTGACTGTATATCAAGCGGGATATAGTATCTACCTATATGGGATATGGTGTCTCCTATGCAAATACAACTGGATTGCTATGAGCCCTGTTTTTCCTAAGAGCTTCCTGAACAAGCCGTGTTGGTATTATCCTCCATTCCATACCCTTACATACTAGTCTGTTATATCTAACGACCAATTTGTAGGTATCTATTATCCTATCCACTGTACCTGATACAGTACAATCCTTTTATAATCAGCTTGATTCAGGATAAATTATTCTCCCTAAATTACATACGTGTCCTCACAAGGATTTGAGTAGTCAGTATAACGTTCACTATCCAGTACTTATTTCTCTCGTCTGCTCTCCACAAGCTTAGGTATCCTAAGATTTATCTAGTAGTCGTAAGTCTTATATCTTTTTTGGGAGACCCCTCATCTGTGTATTAGTTGAACCATTGTTTCAAAAGCGCTCCCATTTCATAAGCACATCTCCCTAACTAAACGTACGCTCTATGGTGATTATATATATATGTTTTTTTAGTCTTGCGTTGCTGTGACGGACTTTCCTTTAATTTTGTGTTTACTCCAGAGTCCCCTCTTTGAGTACTTATTACTCAATACCTTTTTAGAGTTTTGCTATACGTTGTAATGTAAGTTTTGAGGTATAAGTCATCCACTACCTACTCACCATCTTATCTAGTACTCTCTGCGGGCGACTATTTAATTCAGCTGTGGTTTCTAAGTTGGTGTCTGTTTAGTTACACCAAGACTGACATTATCACTTTCTGCAATTATAATTACACGACACTGAGGCAGCCATTGTACGTTTTGAGTTTATACCATTTCTCAGGTGCTCCGTCACGTTGGAAGTTCCTTCACACTCGCGTATCGTTTCACATTAGATGACTGGTGGAGTATCTGTTTCAATATACCTTTTTAACATTTTTTGTGTGTCTACCTACACTTATTTTAACCCTATACACCAATAAGCGGCTATTTTTAATTTACCCATTATATAATTTACTACTTCTTGTTCATAGGGGTTCTTTCTCTTGCCCAGGGAAGAACAGTTGTTTCTTTACTGTAGCTAATGCAATGATAATTGGGTACCTTGTTACTAGCCATCAAAAGCAGGTATTTGGGTGAAAAAATGTAGATGTAGACTAATATTGATGGCAGGTATCCCAAATTCACTAAAACACACATCACACACACACACACGTTGAAATACACATACTGCCACACGTAGTCACACAGAGATATAACTCTTTGATCCTTCTTTGCTGATGAGTCAACACACTTTCAAACAGACGTGATCATTGCAGTTACCACGTGGGCAAATAATCGCAGCATGATGGCTCTTCCAGTGAACAGGGGCATTAGGCAGGGCAAATATTTAATAAGCAAGAAATGTTGCCAAAGAGGCCATGAAAATATTATAATAACTAGGGTGTGCTCAAGCTCATCCTCAAAGAGCGTCCCACAGGTCAGGTTTTCAGGATATCCCCTGCTTCAGCATAGGTGGATCATCAGTGGCTCAGCACAAGCTTGCCCTCATGGGGGTTCAGTAGGAGAAAATTAGGAGGGATAACATGGTTCAGCAGATTATAATGAGATGTATCAATTTGCATCTCTCCTCACTTGGCCCTTGGGGAGAGTCCGATTAGGAGGAGTTGTGGAGGAGTTACATGGTGCACAGATTATAATGAGTATCACATTCTGTGTCTCTATGCCAAACTCTTTTCCCCTTTTATTTGACCCCCCCAAATCCTCCACAGCTGAAGCAGTGCAAGTCAAACATCGTGCAGAAGAAACTCTTTCAAAGTAGATGAGGTTAATGAAAGACATATGTCTTCCATATGATCCCAGGCGGGATTGCTGCTTTAGATATTGTGACGCGGGGGGTGTCCAGGCACTAGTTATGGGGTTCAGGAACATTTACCACCACATACCACACCAACGACCAAGGCTAATTGTAGTATATGTAAACAATAAATAAACTATGTCCAAACAATGTTGTTCTTACAGGAATTTATTCAATTTTTTTTTTTTTAAAAGCGGGTCGGGGGCGGGACCAGGGGCGGGGCTAGGGTGCGTATAGATTTTTTTACTCCCTCAGCGAGTAGATTTTTGGGTGATTTGTGTCGACACTGTATTATTATACATACCACTCGTGGGAAGCCTTATGTGGGGGCGAAACGCGTTGTGGCTAATTTTAATTTTTGCTGCTGCTGACCCTGCCTGCCTATGCTTATTTTTTTGGACTATCATAATGTCCTCATGTATGACTTTATCAGGGACTGTGCTGTGCTGGATGTCATGTTGTCAGTACCATTACCCAAGGAGCGAGTATTCATTTTTATCGCTTTCCCTTTTTCCCTTTGCTGTTCTTTAATGTTATTTGGGTCACTAAATGACTCATCTATAGGTCTCCCTTGCTACAGTATCACCTGAGTGGCAACATAAGGTTTAGTTTTTGCTATTGACATTCTTACTCCATTAGTACAGCACTGATGTTGTTTTTTGTGTATTTTTTGCATGGTTTCTTGTAGACCGATGATGGTCGTTAAAGGCCTATTATACCATGGTGACGTCCAGGTCTGTATTGACTTCATTGCGGGAATTTCTCGTTCCCTCAGTGAGCGAGTATTTTAAGGGCATCACTTTCCATATTTTTGGGTCTATTATTGTGTTTTTTAGTAATATTTCTTTGTTTTTTTGTCCAACTATTTTCCTTATTTTTTAGTCCGGCAGGCTCTTCGGTTGTTGTTTGTATGTCTGTTATTTTTTTGATTATATATTAAGTACCTTTTCTATTATTTGCAACATTTGTCTGAGTGCCTCTTTAGAGGTTTTCTTTTTCTGTGTTGTATATATTATATAATATATATAATATATATACTTATATATATATATATATATATATATATATATTAATACATAATTCATTTTTTTATATTATTTTTTAAACAGATAGTGGACTGTAGTATCTATGCCTAAGAATTTAAATATAGACATCCATCAGATAAGATTGTGAACAATAATATACTGTATATATAATTTTTTATTTATTATTAAGACCAGCTGGTAAGGGTGTTACATTCTTGATACAATTGAAACGATGGAACATTTAACTATTCATTTTTCTGAGAGAGTAGAACTGGAGTCAGTCCAGATGGAGGAGCTGGTAGAATAATTTATTATAAGTCAACATATAGGGTAACGTATAAGAACTATTAACTGACGACGAATGTCACGGTACTGCAGACAAATTACCTATAGCACCCCTTCCTTGTGGAACTCCCTCACACTCGATAAACACCAAGCACCCCTCTCTCCCACTTTTAAATCAAACCTTAATCTTCACCTCTAAATTAAGCATTTATAGCTTGATCTCATGGCTATTGTCCCACACCCACGGGCACTCCTACCAACCATAGTGGCAAAGCACTGCATCTACTGCACTTATTCCTCAACTACTGCCTCTGTAAGTCTCCCAACTACCACTTAAGTGTAAGCTCCCGAGGCAGGGATTTCCTTTCCTATTGTCTGAATTTATGTTGCACTATTGTAAAATTCCCTGTACCTGTATTGTCTCTTTCGTAAAGTGCTGAATACACTGTGGCCCTGTGTGTGGGTGTTTGTATATTTCTATCTGTGAGAAGAGTAGGGAACATGTCAGATGGTACAGTAGCCCCTCTCTCTATTACAAGAGTACAAATAAAATTAGATTACAATGTATATATTTTATTTTTAGAAAACCTCCACAAATAAGGGTATGTTAGTGGTAGTTATGGTTCAGTTGTTCTACCAACTAGATTGATTGACTGGTTTACAGATGACAGGAGACCAAGTGATATGGTGATGAGAACCCCCAAGATCAAATCTTTCTGAATCAGTGTCGGGTTGTCTCTTCTTAATACTAAATCCAGTATCAAACCTCAAAATTCAATATTATTTAGATAATTATTATTTATTTCATGCCTCTCGGCTTCCTTCCCCAGCTGACGCAGGTACCAATGGCGCCAAGAGGAGGTGATGGCTCTATATTAGGAAGGGGATGGAGAAAAATATTAGTTCCCTGGTTTAAATTTTAGCTGGGAATCCCGAAATTACGCTGGTGTCATCTGCACACTCTAGTTATTACTGAGCTTTAATACTAAAATACTGTGATTACATCATGCAGATTCTGCATCTAATGATTTATTGTGGAGGATGTACAGAACAAGTAAGTTAAAGAGCTGGGGGAGAAGGTTCATAGTGGTGTATGGAGGCCGCTATGAAAAGGGGAACCGCAGAACTGTATGATGTACATAGATATGGCTGCCACCGTGACGTTACCTCCAAGTTCATACTCTAGGACTTCCAGTTAACATTACCACCATTGTCAGTATAATAAGAAACAGTAGAGTTCCTTTTCGGTCAATACTTCATCATACATGTGAAATCCCTGATCTCTCCCACAAAAGAGATTTTAGCTTGAACCTTATCATCAACCTTAAACTGCCCAATCACAATGATGGGGTTTTCAGAAATGTGGTACCCTTTTTGGAAACACTTTCCTTGGGTACGGCTTGCCATTGACCCTGCCTCCACTACACCAGTGGAAGAGTCCCAGCTCACACAGATGTTCTTCCATTCAGGATTATAATTTCCGGCTATATAATAACAGGTCTTGGGGGCCCGCTGGAGATAATAATGCATGACTGGGTTAGGATAAAAGAACGGTGAAAGTCATTATCTCCGGAGGTGTGCCAGGAGAACAGGAATGGGAGTGAGTCCGATCTGTGTAGGATCGCAGGCAGACTGTGAAACGTTAAGGGGCCGCTCTTTGGGCATCAGACCCTTATGATTGAGGTGACTTTGACTTTGGGAAAAGGAACACTTTGTCTGTCATCATCTGTATGGAAGAGGACAAACATAATAATGTTAAAATAAATGGTATAGACACTTTGGGGCCATATTTACTAAACCGATATTTACACCTTCTACTTCAGAAGTTACCTTTGGCCCATCATTGATCGGTTCGTTTAATTATTGGGCTGTATTATATCTTTAAATTTACCGCAACCACAATTTTGAAAAGTGTAAAAATACCTCTAGATGGGGGGAGCCAGTCTTCATCATAAAGGTGAAGTCCTACAGGTTACCCCTGAAAAACGTGGGTCCCGTAGCTTAGCAGCACCATAAACACTCTATGTATTATATCCTTAATATATTTCAATAATCCTGGGATTTCGGGAGTGGAGTTTAATGGTGAATATTTGGGTAAAAATGTATTAAAATATGTGTGCAAGGTTGTGGGGCAAAGATACCTGTTGTGCCCCCTTTTACCTGCCGACTGCATCTGGTCTGCGGGTACGCTTTTTGTACGTTGTCCCGTTATATTTTCCCTTTAAAATATTGTATTTTCCCACCCACCATGCTTAGTGTAATAATTGTATTCGAACCCAGGTTAGAGTAAAAAAGGAGGTACTTTAAATGTATATTCATCTCTATACCAGACATCCTGGTAATCCGATATGCAGCCAAGAGATGTCTCCATAGAGATGTGATATCAAAGAGGAGAAGGGAAGTCGGAGGAGTCAATGTTTTGGTGATGGGAAGGGCGGAGTACCGGGTCTGGAGACTCTTTGTTCTTCCAGACTCGGGGAGCCTACCCAGCGAAAGGTATGGGGCTGGCAAGGGGAATCCGTTGCTGGTAGGCACGGTTGCCATTGGCCAGTACGAATTTCCCGCTTGCCAGCATTTGGAGCCCCTCGACACCCCCACCCCCCTCTTCTGCCATGTACAGCAAGACGAGCTTCCAGCTCTGATTGGCTGCCGCAATTACGATCTGCTCTCTGATTGGACACCAGTCCCTCTTCCATGTTGAACATAGGGACTGCGAGGTCTTAGTATGGGGACTGGCCGATCAGAGAACCAGACTATTTTGAGACTTGGTCTGGTGAAGCGCTGGTGGACTTTTCAAAGTGCTTTGCTCTGAATAGCAAAGCCACTTGGCATGTTGCCGGAGAAGCCTGCCTAGCTGGAAAGTTCTCAGATCGCGGCCAAGTTCTAACTTCATCCAAGTCGCGGTCAGCGGGGAAAGCAGGTATCCTCTCAAAAAGAGTACCGTGGTGTTCCTGGAGTGGAGAGGACAGGGTAAGCCTCCTGAAGCAGGCGCCCTGCATCTAGTGGGACTAGAGAATCTCCCCCAGATCTACAGTTAAGTGTGTATAACTTTTGTGTTTCATTGTGCGTCTGCTGTTTTACCAGAATAAACCCCATTTTACTCCCCTCTACCTTGTCCGGCCTAGTAATTGATACCGAAGGTAAAAAGTGTTTTAAGTTCTGGTCTCCCGTGACACACAGAATGTGCTGTTTTTGCAAGGACAAAATAGAAATCCAGTAGCAATTTCAAACTGGCCGTGATCATGGGCAAGATGTATCGGCCCCAAATTACCTGTGGGGCTATCAATAATTCCCCTTCTAGCACTAGAGCTCCCCTGGTGCTCTTGATTTAAATGAGCCATAAGATATCTGGTGACTTAAGGTGCATTGTGGGAAAGCATCACTTAGTAAATATGGGCCTAACCTTCCAGCTGACAATGTGAGAGGCAAGACATATATGAACAGGCATTCATCAGGAGAAGGCTCGCCCTAATACAGAGGTATCTCCTGTGCTAACCAGCACGCCCCCTTGCCCGATCCATGTGCAGCTAATAAAGAAGGATAGATTGGGATTGAAGCTACCTGTCTGAGCTAGAATTCCAGAAACACCCTGCAAGGAGGAGCAGCAAACCCAGCATCTCCCCATGTCCTCGATAATGAGACCTATGAAGAACACATTGATTATTTGTCCTATGTTCGGAACACAGTAAGTTTTGAAATAGTAGCTCTCAGACTGTTTGGCATTCTTTTTTAAAATTCTTACTTCTATCTTTGTCAACGGTAGTTGCTATTAACTGCCCCATTGAATAGATGTTGCTGTTTTACTATACAGTATGATCAATGTAATATTTCCATTTCCAGTTAATCTACTATGTTTTTACATTTTTGTGACACATCTGACTTGGAAGTCACATCACCCTAATTGGGGCATCATATTTTAACGTCACAATGAACCCCTACCTCGGAAGAGAACATATGTATTTGTCCAACCTCATCTACTCTGTAACTATGTACAATGAACCTCTACTCGAGAGATACAATCTAATATAGATACTGGAGCAGATAAGCAGACCGCCCCAAATAACTGGGAACAGACACTGGATTCAATCCAGGTTCTCTGTTCCCAGTATTAATTACCCTATACCTCTCCAGTGTTACATCTTCAAATTTGAGACAACAAACACATTATAGAGATATAAAGTTTCCAAACTAATATCATTTCAATGGCACATTAGAATACTCTGCAAAGCAAACTCTGATGTTATTTTTCTACAGTATAGTCATTTATAGTAAGCCCCGCTATTTTTATTGTTTGGTAGAAATTCTATATTTGAGGGTTTTCTTAGGAACTGCTGCTATGGAGAATTCCTGTGTCTAGGAATAAGATGCGTTACTTGACTAGGCCAACGCGAAAATTCCACTAAAAAGTGAAGCAAACGGGAAAAGAGAACCTTGTAGTGGCAAAAAAAGGTGAATGACACTTGGGAGGAATGGCTGCTTGTGTGCGGGGTTTTTTTTAGTATTTTTTTTATTGCGAAAGTTTCATGTGTTTGATATAGAAAAGGAAAATATTTCATATTACACTCCAGATTCATTGGGCGCGGCTTTAAAAAAAATGGTTAAACTAACTTTTGTGGTTTTTCAAAGAAATAGAAAGTTTGGGGAGACGGAAGGGCAAAAATTTAGTAAGCACAAACTTTTGCCCATTTGCCCACACAGTAATAACAGTGATCTCAGACAGACACACGTAATACACACGGATACTAAGACACATACACAATAATACACACGGATACTCATAAAGACACACAGTAATACACACTGATACTCAGACAGACACATTGTATACACACTGATACACAGTAATACACAGTGATACTCAGACAGACACAAAGTAATACACACTGATACTCAGGCAGACACACAGTAATGCACACTGATACTAAGACACATACACAGTAATACACACGGATACTCATAAAGACACACAGTAATACGCACTGATACTCAGACAACACATCGTGTACATACTGATAGACGACACACAGCAATACATACTGATACTAAGACAGATACACAGTATACACAGTGATATTCAGACAGGCACACAGTAATCCACAATAATACTCAAGACAGACACAATAATATCCAGTGATAGCAGACACACAGAATATACACCTGATACTCAGACGACACACATACTGTATACACACACATTTCCAGACACTGATAACAAAAGCACAGTTGAGACATAGGCATACTGATATAGTACTGATCTTTACATGCATACTCACACAGATACACATAGCCCACACATGCTTATATATGTTATATACTGTATACTGCTTATACTGTAATGCTCAGAGTTTTTGCTTACATGGCAATGTTATGTGTACAGAGGCATATTCACCCTATTGCTTGTTCAATGTACGGATACCTTAGCCCGTCCTTCCCTGTGTGCATCAGAGATTTGGGAGCCAGGAGAAGTTGGCAACTTGCATGTTATAATGGGATCTAGAGGTGTAAATTATAACCCTTCACTGCTGAGGGGCCAGCACGACATTGCATTGAAGTTGATATTGATCATAATATTTATAAGGGATTATTTTATTAACTGCATAGTTCTGTATTGATGGAACCTGTGTTCACACAGCTGATCATATGTCACCCCTTTGCCTTCTCCATCAGTAACCACCCCCCATCACCCCCACTGAGGGGAGACACAGTTTTCATTTGCTTGCGCTGTACCTGGAAAATGGCACGTTGGCATGTTGCCCAGGTGAACAAGGGCTCCATCACAAGTTGTTAGACTTTAATATGCTTACTTAACTGGACTTTTATTGGAGTACGTGACTATGGAAGGGGGAAGGAGGTGGCCAATGCCAATGTCTCTTATGGGGGCGACATCCTATGCTGTCATCTTTCCCTTCTAAATGGTTGTATGGCCCCATTTTCCCTTCCCCTTAGTGCCCACCTCCAGCACCCCATGAAGGAGACAAAACGTATTTGGATTGGCAAAATTAGGTCACAGTTTTATTGAAAAACGTTATCCAGTAAAACCAGCCCGCTCAATATTTTCAAGATTGTTTTTTGAATTTAGGTGAATGATTGAAAAGAGATTTGTGCAGCTAGTCTCCATCTTCCAACTCCAACTAACTAGCATGAGGCCGGGTCTGAGGGGTTATCATGCGGTTTTAAAGCTCCATCCAGCTGCCCCGCCCAAGAAGCACTTATGACTTGCCCCATTCCAGCAAGGCTGGTTCCATGTCCTAATTGGAGGGACTAAACAAGGTAGCTGCAAAGGGTAAAAACGTTCTGAGTTGCCTGGAATACACACATTGAAATGACTCTTAATTGAGACTGATGCGCTCCCCAAGCTGAAGTCCTGAATTAAATATGTCCAGTCCTATCTCAGATAGATAGAATGGGCACCCAAGTCTCTGTAAAGTGTGCTCTTAATAGTACCTGGCAGTATGGACCAGGAGCAATAAAAAAAAAACTGGGGAGGTGGAAGTCCAATGCATACTGTATAGATGGACATCTGTGCAAAAGGGCAGTATGAATGCATTATGTCACATTCTTATCGGTCTTTCCATCAGGCAAAGCGTTAGGCTACAGGCCTGGTGTTTACTGCTGCACGCACATGGTGGCGCGTACACAGATAAAAGCTGTGGTCTTGTAAGGAGTGATGGGATGCAAGGGCATGGCCATGAAGGGGTGGGGTTGCGGCCATGACGGGGATATCTGCCCTAATGGCTGCCTGCCGACCACCATGACGAGTCGCAGGCCCGGCAATACAAATTCTTGTCTTTTTTGCAAGCGGACGCGCTAGCATGATGTGTGAGTGTCACCACTCACCATCTACTGGGGCCTGCCGATAGAGGGCTGTACCTGGTGTGTCGCGCACGGCCGTCGTGCATCTGTCAGGGTTTGCTCGCACAAAACAGGGTGGACCGCGAGGCTGAGGTGGGGTTTGTAAAAGCACCGACTAGAGACCGCGCAGGCTGATGCGATGCGCAGTTCGTTGGTACAAACTTAGCAGGATCAGGAAAGGAGAAGACAGCCGTGTCGTTGTACAAGCCAGGGTCAGGACAGGAGATATAGGATGAACACACTGTCAGGCAAGAGTTCGGCAACAGGTAGTAAGGAGAGCCCGCTCTCACGCTTAGGAGCGCGGGGTCTGGCGCCTCGCGCGAGCGACGGACCATGGCCCCAGGTACCTGGTCACAGGAGATGGTAGGCAGACAAGAATAGCACACCGCTTTGCTGCACGGGTGCACCCGTGCTACAGCGCAAGAGTCTGAGCGGATGGGGAATCCTCTGAAACAGCGCAGGAACCAGGAAACGGCATCTTTGATTAGGGAAAGAGTAGGCCCCAGGAACCAGGAGCTGAAGATCCACGGGAAACCTCCGCTACAGCTGCAGGGAATCAGGAGACTGAAGAGCGGGGGGATACCTTGCCTCGCAGGAAGAGCAGGAAGCTGACAGACGAGAGGGGATACCCTCTTTGACTTCAAGCGCAGGAGAAACAAGCGGGAACTTGAAGGAAGCTGAAGGACGCAGGGAGGAACCTCGTATCAGCATAGGAGAACAAGCGGCTTGAAGGGAGTGAAGGACGCAGGGCGGGCGGAACTGGTTCAGCATAGGAGAACAAGCGGCTTGAAGGAAGTGAAGGACGCGTAGGAACCTGGTATCAGCATAGGAGAACAAGCGAGGGCATTGTGGCAAAAACAGTAGACACAGTTAGGACATTGCGGCAGGGAGCATTATGGGAAGACAGTACTTAAAGTCAGCGGGCCAATCCCCGGAGGGGGGGTGTGAAGGTACTGCTCCAATGAATGAATGCAAGTCTAGGTTGCAGTGGGATAGGAGTGCACAGCTGGCAGTAGATACCAGAGGGAGTGTGTATTGCTTTGATGAGTGAATCCAGGCTGCAGCAAACTCAGGAGAGCTGATCCAGAACTGGCCGGTCGCAAGGTAGGCAACCAGTAAACCGTGGAGCGGATTCCTTACAGTACCCCCTTTCACGCGAGACCCTCACCGGGCGAACATGAGCACTCATAGAGTTGGAGGACCGGGAATTGTGCTGAACAGTCTAGGATTGGGGTTAGAGTCGTACTACAGTGAGTCCAGATTAGTCCTTAGTGGACCCCCACCCCCGGTGGAGAATGTGTGGCCAGACAGGACCATCCATGGGCTTGGGGACATTGAGTTGTTCCTAAAATTCTTAGGTAGAAAGGGATCCGTAAACGAAGCAGCTTTAGTGAGTACAGTTCTAAGAAATAAGAGTAGTAGAAGAAACATCCTTGGTACATGGCTCGCACCCGCAAAATGACTTGGAAATCCAGGGTTGTGGAAACAGAGGGTTCCAGAGCCAGAAGAAACGGCAGAAGAACCCCTACCGGAAGCCCAGTCTTAATAAAGGAACCTCGAATCTAGGATCAGCGGCCCTGATAATTGATCGAATACACCAGGAGGAACCTTGTGTAACAGAAAGTCTTGGTGACCATGCAGTTGAAATTTTGCGAGAAGAAATTTTGCCTCTAGAAGGCTCCCAGTCCGGAATGGTTAGTAAGGGTATAGGCTGGTTGGAGCATCTCCGGTATTGGTATGGAAGGTGACAAGGCAAGCAGTAAACCCGGCATAGGGACGAAATTTGGGATACATACAGAGTATTTCCAACTGAGAGGAAATAACAGGGGCAACCGAAAATTCCGAGGGACCAAAACCATGGTTGAGCAGGAGCGAGAAGCAAAACAACAGTAGAGCTCTCCAATACTGGGAATCTGATGGGAGATAGTATTGTCAGTGAATCAGGAATAGTCCTTGGGATCTTCAAATCAGTAGCTTGAGAAAAAGGCAGAAGCAGGGTAGTGGTGGGAGGGAAGCCAACATCAGAAAGACGAAGTCTGTACCTCAGTGACAGAGCCTGGAGAATCAACAAGCCAGAAGTATGAACTATGAAAAACTCTTAATGACAGGCACCTTAGGAGTACAAGGAGCTTTTCGAAACTGCAAATGGCCCTAACACAGGGGTACCCTAACCTGTCAAAAACATGAATAGGTGTGTTTTCTAGTGCAAAATCTCTGATCACAGGACTAACCGATAGTGAGGGTTGTCTGGGTTTGATTAGAGAAAAAATCAGATGTATTGATAAGTGACTTAGAAACAACTACCTGAGGTTCTAGATTGCTGGACATGTGAGAAAAAATACCTCTTAAGACAGGCGCTATTCGATTTCCATCCCAGAGTAACCCATGTTGTTGGGACTATTAGACACATAGGAGGGAACTGGTTTCAGCACGGCAGGACAGCTAAAGCTCAGATCTAAACCCAGGACTTGTAATCGTGAATCGGCCTGAAACCTCAGACAGTTAACTACCAGGGAGCCCCCAGTGACCACAGATATGCTGATCCCCAAAGGATTAGCTGGAGAGAGAGAAATCAGGGGGACCCCCAGACAGGATAACTCATTGTGAGAAAGAGTTCAGAATCAGAAGGAAGAATTTACCTCTCAGAGTCTCAAAACAATAGTAAGACCAAAATTCAGCAAAAAAGGGAAAACCGTGTGCAAGCTTTTTATAATCTATATGAAAAAGAGTCACTTTGGGGAAAAAGACAACAGTGTGTCAGCAAACATTCCTGGGAACACAATATGAACCCTAGGAGGAACTACAGACTACTGTACTTTTAACCCTAGCATAAAGAGGAGAAGAACTCAGACAGTACACGGGGGCTTAATCAAAACGTGTACTGGTCTTGAAGTACGGTATTGGATAAGGAAATCTGGGAAACCAGAAATTACTGCAGACTCCATAATGTGGGAACTATGCGCTGATGTGAAGCAGGGATCACCGCTATGTGGGCGACAGGTGGTTCAGTGAAATACCCGGGAGAAGGAACTCTGCGACCAAAGCTTAGGGGAAAACCTGACCCTGACTACATTATCAGGACCAGAACTTTAGCCGAAGTCTCACGGAGGCGAAGCTGCGCAAATTGAGCTGTAAGCAGGGGATTTATAGCAAAGAATATCTAGGGACTCCGTACGGTTATAGGAAATCCCTAATGCAACCTCTGCTGTCTGACTTGTGGACTCATTCTCTGAGGCTAAACGGAAGGCATAACTGGAGGCAAGCAAGATTTATAGGGGTTAATGCAGACAAGTGCCTGAGAGTAAAAACACAGGAAATTTTTTCTTGTATAGGAGAGACAAGGGATCCTCCTCTGGAGCTAGGGGCGTGACGTGCTGGCAGAGAACAGGGAATTATCAAGGAGACTGCAGAGAGCTGCCCTCAGGGGGTTAATACCAGAATGACCCTGGGAAACAGAACTTAGGGATTCTTCTCTGACGGCGGAGGGAAGCGACAGGACCCTGCCTAGCAGAGTTTAAAGCTGGCAAACCCTCAAGAGCTGAGAGTGACAGATTCTGAGTAGTAGAAATAGGGGAACAAAGGATTATCTTGATACAAGAACATAGTGCGGGGTAGAGCACATAGTATTCCAGGGGGACCTCACAGGACTGATGGCAGGGGTTAACGAAAACATATCATTGGTGTCAGGGAAACCGGCCATACACTCAGGGCAAGGATCCGTGGTAGACCAGGGATACAGCCAAGCGGCGCAGCGAAGCTGGCAGAGCGGGGAGGATCTGTTCTTTATGCACATGTCCAATGTCATGGAAAGGATATGGATGTGTTTTTTGGGCATCAGCCAACATGAGGAGAGGGTCCACTTTTGCCTATATAAATGTCTAAAGACCAAGGCCAGGGAAGAGAGTTCCTTTGGGCGTATCCAATTCTAAAGGGTACACATTTCCCAAGTTAAGGGGTAACCAGGAAAGGCAAAATACAAGCGGCCCAGCGATTGTTTTAAGTCCCGGAGTCAGTGTGTAATTGCCACGCCTTGAACATGAATGAAGAAATCCAACGAAAGAGGCGAATTTGCTGGTATGACACAGGAAGGGGTTATACACCATAAAAAAACGCACAACACACAATTTCAGATCCTCAAAGACAAAGACCTGCATGGGACATCATATCTCACGATAATGAGAAAACTCGTATAGGCACATGGGACGGTTTACAGGACTGGGACAGGCTGTTAAGACCGAAACATGCATTACCGACCATCACCACAAGGAGCGGTACCGAGTTGGAGGTGCCCGGAATAGAAAATACCGAGCAATTTATGTACAGGGGTTCTAGCTTCGCCACATCATGATCCCAGGGTCTGCCCGCGGAGGCTGAGGTGGGGTTGTAAAAGCACAGGACTGAGAGCCGCGCCAGCACCAGGCTGATCCGGATGCGCAGTTCAGTTGTCAAACGTTACCGCAACGGATCAAGGAACAGGAGAAGACAGCGTCGTCGTGCTACAAGCCACGGTTCAGGACAGGAGATATCAGGTAACCATTGTTTCAGGCAATCGAAGTTCCCCCCGGCCAACACAGGCTACGTAGGAGAGCCCAGCTCAGCTTAGGACGCGGCCGGGGTATGGCCTTCACAGCTGCTGAAGAAGCAGAAAGCGACGACCGATGGACAGAATGGCTACTGGTCACGGAAGATAACGGGAGGCGGACGAGCAATAGCGCACACACCCGGCTTTGCTGCACGGGTGGCAACCGAGGATACAGCGCATAAGAGAAAGTCACTGGAAAGCAGGGGGGAAATCATACTATGAGAAATGAAAACAGACGAGAAAGGAACAAGGACACGGCCTCTATAGATTAGGGAAACAGGATGGCCCCGGAACCAGGAAGATAAAGAGTCAGCAGGAAGGGAAAGCCTCCGCTACAGTGAAGGAACAGGAGACTGAAGAGCCCACATGCGGTCGGGGATAAACCCCCTTTGTGCACTCAGTGCAGGAAAGCAGGCAGCATGAAGACATTAGAGGATACTTGGCGTCAGAGCGCGAGGAGAGGGAGAAAGCAGAGAACAAGTCGGGGGAACTTGAAGGAAGAGTTGAAAACACAACCTCCCATTAAGTGCCCCAATCTGTATTATCCCAATTTAATAAATAACCCTGATAACTCCATTGACAGCCAATTACGCCTGGTATTGGATAATAGTTTACCTTAGTCTGTCTCAGAACTGCAAAAGAAGCCCGTTCCCTCTTGTTCTCTTCCAGTTATTGTCTTGAGTGGATGAGAGGTACCGTATTTTGCTGTGATATTTATAGGAATGTGATGTTTGGACTTTAGCCAATCAGGGGGGCAAGTGAAGGAACATCATTTATTCCTACATCTGTTGACACAGAGCTAGCTAATAAAACAAGACAATACATATCATGCACCCAGCTTACCAATGCCAAGCAACTATACTTTAATGATCATATGTCCACCCCTTTGCCTTCTCCATCAGTAACCACCCCCATCACCCCACTGAGGGGAGACACAGCTTTTCATTTGCCTGCGCTGTACCTGGAAAATGGCACGTTGGCATGTTTGCCCAGGTGAACAAGAGCTCCATATACCCATTGTTTAGACTTTAATATGCTTACTTAACTGGACTTTTTATTGGAGTACGTGACTATGGAAGGGGGAAGGAGGTGGCCAATAGCCAATGTCTCTTATGGGGGCGACATCCTATGCTGTCATCTTTCCCTTCTAAATGGTTGTATGGCCCCTATTTTCCCTTCCCCTTTAGTGCCCACCTCCAGCACCCCATGAAGGAGACAAACAGTATTTGGATTTGGCAAAAATTAGGTCACAGTTTTATTGAAAAACGTATACCAGTAAAACCAGCCAGCCCAATATTTTCAAGAATTGTTATTTTGAATTTAGGTGAATGATTGAAAAGAGATATTTGTGCAGCTAGTCTCCCATCTTCCAACGCCAACTAACTAGCATGAGGCCGGGTCTGAGGGGTTATCATGCGGTTTAAAGCTCCATCCAGCTGCCCCGCCCAAGAAACACTTATGACTTGCCCCATTCCAGCAAGGCTGGTTCCAAGTCCTAATTGGAGGACTGAACAGGTAGCTGCAAAGGGTAAAAACTGTTCTGAGTTGGCCTGGAATACACACATTCAAATGAATCTCTTAATTGATACTGATGCGCTCCCAAACTGAAGTCCTGAATTAAATATGTCCAGTCCTATCTCAGATAGATAAATGGGCACCCAAGTCTCTGTAAAGTGTGCTTAAATAGTACCTGGCAGTATGGACCAGGAGCAAATAAAAAAAACTGGGGAGGTGGAAGTCCAATGCATATAGGATGTACATCTGTGCAAAAGGGCAATGTATGAATGCATTATGTCTAACATTCTTATCGGTCTTCCATCAGGCAAAAGCGTTAGGCTACAGGCCTGGTGTTTACTGCTGCACGCGCACCTGGCGGCGCGTACACAGATAAAAGCTGTGGTCTTGTAAGGGAGTGATGGGATGCACAGGGGCGTGGCCATGAAGGGGGGTTGCGGCCATGACGGGGCATATCTACCCTAAAATTGGCTGCCTGCCGACCACATGATCGAGTCGCAGCATATAGGATGTACATCTGTGCAAAAGGGCAATGTATGAATGCATTATGTCTAACATTCTTATCGGTCTTCCATCAGGCAAAAGCGTTAGGCTACAGGCCTGGTGTTTACTGCTGCACGCACACCTGGTGGCGCGTACACAGATAAAAGCTGTGGTCTTGTAAGGGAGTGATGGGATGCACAAGGGCATGGCCATGAAGGGGGGTTGCGGCCATGACGGGGCATATCTGCCCTACCATTGGCTGCCTGCCGACCACATGATCGAGTCGCGGCCCGGCAATACAAAATTCTTGTCTTTTTTGCAAGCGGACGCGCTAGCATGATGTGTGAGCGCTCACACACATCTACTGGGGCCTGCCCGATAGAGGGCTGTACCTGGTGTGTCGCGCACGGCCGTCGTGCATCACGCCGTGGCCACTGGGGGCCTAGCCTTAGAACCCGGGAACTGTGGATAGTGGGCCACTCATTCTTTCATTGGCAACGCGAAAGGGCAAGGAAACAGTGGTGCATCCCACAACAGGGTTTGGAGAAAGAATTTTCTTGGGAACCGAGGCATGTGCTGGAATGATCTACTACAAGCACTGGTGAATGGGCAAACTCAATGTTATCCTGCTGCATCAGGGGGGAATGACCTTGGCCAAAGCAAAGTGTTAGATCTAATCTATCAGATGCAGGCAGACTATGTCTTCATAAAAGCTCTGTGGAATAATGTCTTGGTCATCTGGTTAGAGATGAAATAGAGGGGGTCAAGAAATTGGATGGGATGGAGAAAGCGAGGAGGAAGGTCCATGGGCAAATTCATCCTCTCTTGCGGAGGGAATATACTGAAACATAGAGAGATCAGGCCAAAGGACGGCAGTTGGCACAAAAGTGACGGTGGTAACCTGTCAGGGAAGGGGATCAATGTATTCCTAAGCAACATCAAAGGGATCTTACAAGAATAGACAAGGGGTCTTTTGTTTCTCATTGGGAAGGGTCACAGCTTTGGGGTGGGTGTGTCAGACCCCATATCCCGGGTAATTGGTTCCTGGTTGTGGGTCCCCCGGGTAGCTGAACTGCAACATCAGCCAAGCTCAGGGATGCACAGAACAGGTGAATATGTGGGCGCTGACTATACGGTAGAGTCTGGATAGAGCCCCAAGAACAGATTGGCAGGCTGGAGGCACCGGCTGTATGCCTGACCTGGCTATATTCAATCAACAGTGTGGGAAGGCTTGGTGCCAGCTGTACGCTGGGCCTAAGCTGCCAGTGGCGGGTATGTGGAGTTTAGAGTTGCGTGAGCAGGAGGGGTGAAGGATGACTAATAAAGATCTCCCCACCTTTATGGCGAGGGGGGGGGTGCATGAAGGCAACAGTCATCCAACAGGGGGGGAGCCTTTTTCATAAAGAGGGGATGCCCAAGCTACATCCATGAGGAGGGAGAAGATGTGTGCCACCTGAGAGTGGGGGGTAGAGAAGGATGATGGTTGCATGCTAAACGGCACCTTGCATCTGTTCAGGAATCCTCTGCAAGCCGAGGGGAGCCCTCCATAGCAGACAGGAGTAGGGATCCAGGGTTCCTTTAAGACCACAGTTAGTGGTGCAACTTCACCACCTAAAGGCGTGGGTGCAGAGCTACCCTGGGGGAACTGAGGTTTCTGCACAAGGTCTGCAGTGTAGTGAAGATTGATCAGTTTTTGATTCAACATAGCCAAGCGGGTAGCATGGGCTCCCATGAGTTGGCACCCAATGGGTCACAACATTTGCTACCTCTGCAGGGTCAATTGCATGGCTAATGCAATGTGCAATGTTGCTGACTTCAAAACAGGATACGGACCCCCAGGGCAGAGGTAGGGAGTAATACACCGACTGAGATGCAGGGATAGTCAGGTCCGGTTCCGTGGTCGAGGCAGGTGGCAGGCAGGGGTAGTCAGGTCCAGTTCCGTGGTCGAGGCAGGCAGCAGGCAGGGGTAGTCAGGTCCAAGCAGAAGTTCAAGCACATGCAGGCAATCACAGGAACGAAAGCAGAGCTCAAGCAGGAACAGGGAACCGAGTACTCATAATCCTGGCAGAGGTCAAGGCTGGCGGCAAAGGTGCAAAGTCAGGATAAAGGCTGGGGTCAAGGCAGGCAACACAGGAGCGGTGGTCAGGGTCGCAGGCTGGGGTCGGCACCAGGGAATCCAAAGGAACAAGGAAAGCTCAGGAACAGGGAAGGAACAGGGCAGGCACATGAACTCAAGGGGCCCAGGAACACATAGGAAAGCATACTATGCTGGAGCCAGGGCGGGGAGTCACTGACTTCTATTTAAGCTCTGGAACAGGTGCAGCCAGTTACCAAGTCCAGGAAGAGATTGTCCAGGAACCAAGATGGCCACAACAGTGACATAAGGGCAAGTTCCAGCAGAACCGTGGACTTGAACCCTTACATGCACATGGTCATTCATTTTTTGAACAGCATTCATTTTTACAGTATACACATTTTTATTAAATCAGTCGATTGTTGCCAGATCATAATTTCTGCTCACACTCAGCCCATGATATTAACAATTACAAGTCTGTTTATCCATAGAAAGCAATACATCTTTAGTTATCACAGAGCTTTAACACTAAATACTGTGAGTACACACCATGCAGATTCTGCGTGTAATTAGTGATTGTGCAGGGTTACAGCATGTGATATGAAGTATAATCTCTCTTTGCGGAACATTGCACCTGAGGAAGAGGGATCCCCCGAAACGTTGGTGCAATCAAATGATATCTGCAATAAAAATAGAAACATGATTTAAACTCAACCTCTGTTGTTGGAGTAATGTGAATGTGCAGCAAACAGAGCTTATACTTCTTGCCACTATTTGAATTTATGGCGGCCGTGAGGTCGCTGCCATTTTCCTTAATCCAGTCCCAGTATACAGCATCTCTAATATACTTGTAGCCCATGTGCCCCCCCCCCCAGCCCCCAGAAACAGATCGTGCCTCTAAGGTGTATTGAGGGCGGCTACATGTATTATGGTGGTGCATACCTGCTTGGAACAGGAGGGCCTGAGTCTCCCGCGGTGGTATGGGGGATAACAGGGCCTGGCTTCTTGGGTATATGCCTCCATCTTCTTTAGCAACGGTGCAGCGCCTCCATCTTCTGACGAGACCTATAGGGATAGGTTAAGATCCTCCCAGAAGAAGCCCTGGTCCCAGGGCGAGCGATCTTAGACTCACACACACAGTCTCTTTATAAAAGCAGCAATGGTCTTTATTGTCCTTCACAAGGATACAGCAACACTTCATGCACAGTGGCACATGGCAGTTCATATACAGCAGTGCACTCCAAATGTATAATTGCAGGCCTTTCCTCCTCTCCTCTCCTCCAGGCTGTACCCTAGCAGGATGGGCTGGTTAGGGGCTTCAGTACCCCAACCCCCACCTCCAGGATATACTCTCTGGGTGAGGGTAGATGTCCACCTCTATAGTTCTGTCCACTCTACTCAGAAGGGCTCTGAGTATCTCTTCCAAGCACCGTTCTCACTCTAAGCATGGCTTCTCCTGTCACCACACGGAACTGCCACTCTGCTCTCCAGATTCTGACACATCAGCCAGACACTCCTACTCTCTACTGACTCAACTCCAACAGACTTAACTCTCCAACCGCTCTAACAGAACTGAACTACACACACACAGGACAGCCCACTAAATAGATACAGCCCTGCCCCTTGTGATGTCAGCAGAACCTGCCCTCTGTCTCAGGCCTGCTACAGAGTCAGGGGCCTACCTCTATCACTCCAGGCAGGGCTTGGTGAGGGGGGAAAACCCATGGTTACTACTGGCGCCTGCCCTTACCAGGGCTTACTCCAGTAGGAGAAGGATAAGTAGCCCGCTTTTACTTACAGGGGCTACATACTTTACAGACAAGGAGAGCAGCAAGACCGCCAGTGATACAGATAGAGAAAATCAGGTAGTGAACTCTTTGAATAGAAATACAATAATTATTTGTCGTGCTGTGCAGCACAAAGTAGCATTTAAAACAGTAGATATCTGGCTTTTTGCATGGGAAAGCCCTTAGCTTGTCTTGTTTGACAATGGTTTTCTACAGAAGAACTATTTAACATACAGGTGCGCCGACGAGTATTCTAAAACTGCCTTAAACTTGCCTTGGAAAATCTGGGGCAATCACCAACAAGACCCAGGTACATGCTGGGTACATGCTGGG